>JAVGWN010002554.1:0-11013 GCA_034552555.1 Semaprochilodus insignis
CCCAGAAGGATAAGCGGTTCAGATGATGAGTGACTGAGTTTTTTCTGAAAATGTACGGAAACACACACACACACACACACACACACACACGCACACACACATTCCTCCGGTCAGAGATGTGAGCATGATAATCGGGAAACAACGGCTGTTAGTTACAGTAAATGCATTAGGCAGTGTGTGCTGGAGAGCAGGGAGGTGTGGAGGGACAGAGGAAGTGCTGGGATTAGCTGGCCTGGACACAGCCCCTCACTCCCCCAGTAAACTGCCCAGATTTATAATGCCCCAGGGGCAGTTCTGATACCCCAAACCCCCTGCCCTGCACCTCCAGTCCTCCTGAGTTTATAATAATCCTAAATCACAGCCTGACGGGCCTTGGAGGGCCACAGCCCGGTCACAAAACTCACTCACTGCTGACATATTTAGTTTTAAAGACATGCCCACCTGATGCACTAGTTTAGTTATTTGGTCAAGTGTGTGGAGTCACGCTTGCTAGGTTGCTCTGTAATACGTTGTAGTAATGATGGTTCAACCAAAGAATCATTTCTGCACTTTTTCATAATACTCAAATAATCAGTCAGTCAAGACATGCCTACTGCCTGATGTTTGCTTCTTTAGCTTTGCTCTGCAAACTTTGTCTTGCTTAGTTACTTAGTTTTGCACTGGAGCTAGGAGGCTAATCTTACCTACAAGTAGGCGGGCTGAAGACTATACCAACTTGCATTGTGGCTAATCTACATTAGTCAGTTTTTACAGGTAAGATAATATAAGATAGCCTTTTATTATCCCACATGGGGAAATTTGCATCATTACAGCAGAATAGCAGCAGAACTGATACAGAACAAGAGGTAGGCTAAAGTGCAAGTTACAAAATACTGTATAAACTATACAAATTTACAAATTTACATGTTATTGAACAGATACATATGTATAGCATAATTATTGAGAGATATTGCACAGATATTGAAGATATTGCAGTTGTGATCTCTTATACCAGCTACACAAACACTGATAATCTTGGCAGTCACCTAAATACTGATGGTACAGACAGTCAGAGTGCATGAATTAAGTGATGTTGGCAGTCAGTACAGGATGTATCCAGGTGGTGTACAGGTGATGAGGTGCAGCAGCAAATAATAGGTAATGGTGTACATATGGTCACTATTGGGTCAAAAGCTTGTATCTCAATATTTGGCATTTTTCCTATTTCGACAGCATTTGGATTTGCCTGTAGGGCTGTGTGTTGGCCAAAACCTGCCAATATATTATGAATCATGATACAGGAGTCACGATTCAATATATTGTTTTATATTGTGTAATTAATGTGATGTATTTCAATGGTTTAAATCTAGTTTTAAGAAAGCTGTCACAGTATGAAAGACATTAACTCGTCAGCTAGGTTTCTAATGCTAATGTACACCTCTATGCTATTTGTTTACGATAGAGTGGAAGAGGCTATTGACTGAAGATATATTACAACAGTGCTATCTAGTGGGGTTTAAACACGGCTCAGAATGAAACGTCTGCCACCAATCTTAAATATCATCAGTGTGTTTGGGGGAATTTATACAATATCACAAAACATAATATTCTGATTTTTCTTGGGTTCCTTGGGCGCAATTTTCCTTATGATTGGGTTAAAATTTCATGGTGAACAGATCAACAGAAGTGCTTGTAACAAAAATTCCATTATCTTACATAAAGAAGCTGATGGAAAATTTGACTTAAACCAAATATTGCAGCCATAATTGTAATTAGCATCTCCATATCCATCCAATATTACCTGAAATGTATTATTTTGTGGATAGTTATGTATTTTTTAAGTAGTTTAAAAGTTTAAGTAGTTTTGTAAACTGAAAGAGAGTCTTATTATTTGATTAAAATATGGAGGGAGCAAAAGCAGATGAAACTCTCCAAAGAAAGTTGGGGTGCATGTACTCCACTGTGCTCTGTGACTTATACATTACATTTACATGTACAGCATTTGACATACTCCCCTATAAGGAACAACTTAAAATTGTTATCATGTTATGATATAGGGGAATGGAGGAATAGGAGAGTTGCCTAAGGGGACTTTGGGCCCATACGAGTCAAGGCAAAGAGAGAGAACTAGCACCAGATGATTGCCTTTCATCAGCTCATAATCATCTCTCGTCTCCCTTGAAACACAGTGCAGTAACTACAGTCGATGGCCGACATGAATATGCTTAATGTGTCTATGCAGAAAACAACAGCTCTCTATAGCAGGAGCTGCAGTCTATCTGCCACATATGAGGTAAGGAAGACATCGTCTGAACGTCTTTAAAAATCGAAATGTTAAAAAACTGATGCTGACGAGGATCGACTAGAGCCAACGATGTGGGGCACGCTACAGGCTGGTCTTCCTCTAAGGGCCATCAGGCCCTTGCAACTGGTCCAGAATGCAGCAGCTCGACTCATCTTCAATCTTCCCAAGTTCACCCATGTCACTCCACTGCTGCGCTCCCTTCACTGGCTCCCTGTAGCTGCTCCCGTATCAGATTTAAAACTCTGATGCTGCCTACAAAGCCAAGAATGGACCAGCGCCTCCCTACCTTATGGCAATGGTTAAGAGTCAATCTGTACCTCGAGCCCTTCGAGCTTCAAGTACAGCTTGACTCGAACCGCCATCCCAGAAAACGCATGGAAGACAAGTGTCCCACTGGCTGTCCGAACAGCTGAGTCTCTTGAAGTCTTCAAGCGTAGGCTGAAGACTCATCTCTTTGTAAAGCACTTAAGTGAGTGAGCACTAGTAGATGTGTATGTTGAAATACCTTGTTTCTGCACTTCTACTGACCATAACCTTTCATCTCTCTAGGTATGAGCGCTCAGTTGGGGTTGCCAGGTAGTGCACTTATGCTTTATATATGTCTGTGTATTGTTCTCTCTAGGTATCAGCACTGGGCCTTGTTCGGGCAGTGTCTGAGCTCATGGCGAGTTTTGACTCTAACCTTCCTGTACTAGCTGGTAAACATTATCCAACGGAACACTAAGCGCGGTTGTAAGTCACTCTGGATAAGAGCGTGTCTGCTAAATGCCTTAAATGTATGTTGAATGAATGTTTACTTAAATGTAAATGTAAACGTACACAAACTCTGAGCAACGGTCCGCCAGTTACAGCACAGTCTTTGGTCAGAAACACTAGGACATAGAACCGCTCCCGTCTCCTCCTGTCTAACATTTCCCTAGTTTACAGTTTTGTCAGGCTGAAAAAGCAGCAGTTAGACAGATGAGGGTAAAGTCAGCTTTCGATTCACCAACTTATTGTTCGAATTTTTTTGTTCCACCTTAAATGGTGAAACAGTTATTACTATAACACCCGAGGCACCAGCATGTAAAGTGCTGCACCATTTAAGGTGGAGTAGGAAATTTGGGGTTAAAATAGGTCAATACTGAGTTCCTCAGTTCACATAATTTGCTTGTGTGCACAAGCACTAAAAATGAGTTTTTCATAATGTCTGCATTTATTGGCTAGTTCGGTTTAACCCAGTTTAAATGTAGTTTTAAATACTACGCTAGTATGTTGGTTAGGTTAGTATGTTGTCATCGTGGTGTTTATGTAAGTTCCAATGTAAGTTGTTTTGAGCTCCCCGATATCCTGTATAGGGGCCCATCAAATGTTTGACCAAGGGGGCTATAATTTCATGGTCCAAGCCTGACTATACTAATGCGCAAGACAGTGCTCAATTTCAATGATCCAAATATGTTACATGAATAACACACATCAGTTTATGCCAATAAAAGTGGAAGACATGAATTTGTTGATAAAGCAGGTTTTATTTGTGTGCCATGATGCATTATATAAAATCAATGCACGATTGTTTTCAGGGTATGACTGTCATTGCACAAAGCAGCATTCCATAAACACAGGTGCATTCTGATCCTGGAAGTATTACACACTTGTATGATGGATTCAATTGTGTGTGAAGGGACAGAGGAAACCCTTTACCCCCAGCCCCCCCATGTCTAAACCACCAACAGGCTCCCTACTGTACTCCCTCTTCCCGCCCCTTACAGCCCCCCGCTACTGTAAGACTGATGTATAGGGCTGGATTGCTGCAGCCTGTCCAGCTCCGGATGTTCTCCGTGTCCTGCTTGATCTTTGCTGTTCCCCCTAGACCCCTTTTACAGCAACAGGAAATGGGGCGTGCTACAAGGGTCACGACCCCCCCAGCTCTAATATATGAGTCAAGTGCAGCCCACCCCAACCACGGAGAAAGTTCCGGCACCCGCAAGGTGCAGAAGGATGGGTAAGAGGAACAGAATGAGAAAAAGAGAACACATCTGTCAAACATCAGCCAAGTAACATCCTTACACACACAGAACTCGTTCTTCTTCCAGAGCCACAGCTGGGTCTAATAGAGACCGGTCCAGAGAGAGGCTACCGTACAACACTTTAGACAACCTAACCCACATACAGGCCTGGGGGAACCTGTAAGAATTTCAGTTCTGCTTGAGAAGATCCACGAGGTCCAGGCTTCATTTCTCACTATCTAGGCTTATCAAGGGTACAATATACACATGATAGCAATATACAGTAACTTACGGCGAGTTTGACTTTCAAATGGACTTAAAGGAATCATGTTTTTCAAAGTAGTTTTGGACCATTTCTATTGGTCAATTCATTACTGACATTTTAACACAATGCAAAGAATGGTTGCCAAGTGGATCAAATTCTTCATTCACTTCATTTTTCCAAAATGAAAACTTTACAGGAGAATGAAAAAACACACTTTGCTTTTAATGTAAGTCAATGGAGCCATATTTTTGAAAAGTCATTTTGGGTCATTTTTTGGGGTCATGACCTTTACACATAATGCAACGTGGGCAACAAGGCCTTTCAAAATGGCTAAAAAAAAAATCCACTCATCATCAAAATATAGTGACACCCAGAAGAAATTAACCAAAAGGACTGAGATTTGGTAGGTAGGTTTGACATTGTGAGACATGCAAATGATTCAAGTTTCATGCTCAGCCACGCATGTGACGTAAGCAAGGACAGGCCTTAACAGTGTACCGGACTCACTATATATGGTTGCACTGTTGCGTGTGTTTTCCATTCTGACTTGTGCTGCTGTGTTGGTAGCATCCTTTGCAAGCAAAGCATGCCTCAAAGAGGTGTTTGAAAGCAATTCGAGCAGTTGGAAGAGTTGGAGAGGGGTCGCATCGTAAGGCTCCAGGAAACGGAAATAGTCTTATCGGCGTATTGCACGCCATACTTGTTGTGCGGATACAACCATAGCACGCTGTTGGTGGCAGTGGATAGAGGAAGGCACGCACCATACAGGATCTGGGAGACCTAAACAAACCACGGAAAGAAAGAACCGATGGATTGTCTGACATGAATGGAGTGACCCAACAGCCACTGTGGTGGACATTCAGCAAGCAGTGATGCCCTCCATGAGTCATCCTGTTAGTCCCAGCACCATTGGCAGACGGCTGCACCACGCAGGACTACATGCACGCAGACAGATGACTGCCCTTAACACAGCCCAACGGCATACTGAGAGACACTACTACTGTATCAGTCTAAATTTATCATCATTTATCGTTCCTGGTAGCTTTTATCTTTCTTTCGAATAGCATAGCAACCCGACACTTCTTTCTGGGTGCAACTATTTTTGATGATGAGTGTATATCAGTGGTAGGATATAAATGATGCGTGGCTTTTTTGTGCCTGCTGTGCCAGCACGCTTTAGAAGTCGTCTTTTTTGGTCTCTGTTGTTAAATGCTACATTTGGCAATTTTGCTATTGTTCCGACAGTAGAGATATGGAGTTCATGGGATCATATGTGGAAACCTTCTTTCTCCAATCATAAAGAGCTGAATTATTCCCACAGAGTTCTATGTTTGTGTTGATCAGAGTACATTGGAGATTGTGGTGCAGTTCATTACTTACTGCTGTGTGGCTGTTGTTCTTGTGGAACCTGTTCTACTGGCAGGGATGTTTAATGTCTTTGTCTAATGTCTTTTCCTTCAAGCGTTGTTTAATAATGTTGGCTCTGAGAATGTTAGGAAGCTTCTTCACCTACTCCATATGGCTGCTTGTTGCATGAAATCTTCCTGACAAATGGCAACATCTGTTACGGTGACGCCAGGTGGAATTTGCATATCTAGTACTTGACTTTCTTATAGTAACCTTTATATATAGATTTGTAAATGTAGGGTTTGAAAGCTTCTTCCGTATAAATTTTGTGTTTTTAAACATATTGGTTTATGCTTATGAATATATTTATAAGAACAAAATGTATTATGTGTGTAAAGTCGAAGGGGATATATGCACTGGAGCTATACAAAAAAGTCAAAAGTGTTTCAAAAGTATTTCCCTTTGCTATGTGTTAAGGTAACATGCTTTTTTGTACTAATTCTATTGATCCAATCATAATGAAATGCTCACACAATGTTAAGGGTATTTTCAAATGATGTATAAAATATGAAAAAGGAATAAAATAGGGGTTACAAGATTCTGGTCCAACACTAAAGAAATGTTGATGCGAATAATTACATAATAACACGATACATGTAGTGTTATCCTGAGAGATACAGACACTATGTTAGCTCACCGGACAAAGATTAGTCACCTGTGACTGAAACGTAGGTAATGGCATGTAACACCTTCGAGCACGGATAAGCGCTGTGATTCGAATTTGGCATGCACTGGACAAGTTTCTGGATGTAGGTGATATCAGTATTCAACCACTCTTGCATCAAAGAATTGGTCAGTTGGGCCAGATTTGATGGATGCCTTCCCTGGCACAATTGCGAGGAGAATTCCCTGTAGACTGGGATTTTAGCCACTGCTGGTAGACCCGTATGACCGTACGCTTCCATACACCTGCAGATTCAGCTACTTCCTTCACACTATGGTCTTTGGTGCACCAATCATTAACATCTGCTTTGCGACCCATTTTCCACACATTGGACGAGACATTCAATGCACTGTACTGCATTTTCTATGAACCCCGTCAAACACCCCTAAAGTATTTATACCCCCATCATCCTCATGCTGCAATTGTTTGTCTGGTGAGTTTATTATTGTGATTACTTATGCCTAAGTGATCACTGTGCTGTCATAGAATACCTTACAGTCATTATCAACATGATCAACTGTTGTTTTTAAAATTCACAATTTTGTTCTGCTAAAAAACATCCAGTAGCCTGAAGCAACTATGGGTACTAAATGGCCCTTAAGTGGCACATTTCGCCAGGAGATTTTTTTTAATTAAATAGGCAAATAAATTAAAAACCCTGGTGTGAATACACAGCTTAAAAAATGCTCATGGCATATGGTAAAATTATGTTCCCTAACTCAAGGTCCCCTCACAAAATTGCTAGAAAGATCCAATTTAGCAGCTGTTTTTTAAAGGGTGTACTTAGCAACTGGTGGTCAGTGGAATGACTCATGCTTTAAGACCAAAACATGATTTAAGAACTTGCCTCAAAGGTATTGGATGGAGCTGCATCACTCCTCAGTCCAGTGCTGGGGGCTTTATAGTCCTCTAGCTGATGCTTGACATTGAATGTTGACCTTAGGCTCACATGCTGCTGCTGCTGCTGCAGAGCATCTCATTCTATTGGTCAGTGCATTTCTATGAGCATTATACGGACATTAGAAGAGTTGAACATGGGTGTATAGTTTTTGGTGTCAGACGTTTGTTATGTAGTTTTGCACAGGAGTTATGAGGCAGCTATAACATAGAGACAGCCAGGTCATGATTTTAAGCGTGTCAGGGTTGAGGTTAATTAGGATAAAAGCCAAAAACAGTACTGGCATGAGTAATGAAATCAGATACGCTCCTCATTTTCCACAGATTTGATGCTAGATGCAACTGAAAAAATGATCATGTTTGCAGTGATATTTTGCTTGAAGGTATTCATGACTGAATACCTTCATGTTTATGTGTTCAGGTGATGTATAGTACTTTGGCCATAGGATACAGCACATTCTTGAGATAGCTGATTCCAGGATTGCCATAAATATTCCTTTTAAACAAATGCGTCAGGTTTCTTGAGCTGAATTTATGCCTTGCCTGCTCCGGTATTTGTCATTCTTCTCCCAGCTGTTTTCGTCTGCGAGGTAAATCCCTATTAATCACAGTGAGCTAATCTGCTGAGAGCGGTGGTCGCTGGGCAGGCGAGGGGCAAACGTCACCTCCATTGGTTACAGAATATGAATCAAACGCTGAACGAAAGGCTAGCTTTGCACACTTTCAGACAACAGCTCCTCCAGACTTCAGAATGCTCTCTGAGTTATAACTTTAGTTATCAACCGTTTCCTATATCATAATGCGAAATACAAAAATTAATACCTGGAGTAGTCTTACATAATTGCCTCATTGTGTTCCAGTGTGGAAATGCACATTTGGTTGCATTAGTGCCAAATATTTTACCTATTAGAGATTTTTAGTCCCACATGCTGTCCACAGCTAGCAGGACTAGCTTATAGAAAATGGCAACACTGCTGTTACATTCATGGTGTAATTTATTTATTTATTTATTTATTTTTTGGTGTAATGTTTTCAATTCATTATGATTAATGGAAAAAACAAACTTTAATTCATTGACACACAAAGGTAGTTGAAATAGCTGCTAGCTAGCATTACCTCGCCAGGAGTTTTACAAGGGTCTTGCTCAGAGGTGTTCCTATAGCTGTCACAGATGTGGGTTTTTCTGTCAAATTAATGTTATATGGGGCCTACATTTACATTTGCAGCATTTAGCAGAGTGACTTACACAAGTGCTTAGGTCCAGTCAGAGAATGTATCCTAGCTAGTACAAATAGGTTAGAGTCCCAACTTCTCTTGAGCTCAGATGTTGCCCGAACAAGGGCCAGTGCTGAGACCTAGAAAGAAGAATACAGAGTTAAATACAGCAGAAGAACACTACCTAGCCATTCCAAGCCACTGCTCGTACCATTTACATTTACATTTCCGGCATTTATCTGACGCTCTTATCCAGAGCGACTCACAAGGTTATTCGTTTTACAGGTAGGCCAGTGCAGTGTTAGGAGTCTTGCCCAAGGACTCTTATTGGTGTAGCTCAGCATTTGCTACCTAGACTGGGATTCGAACCCCCATCTCCCACATGGTAGCTCTCTGGTGGGTAGTGGTGTTAACTGCTGAGCCACACCAACCACACTACCAAAGGTGTTGACCTTCATCTCTCCCAGTTTTGTAAATCCTGTAAATTCCACGCAGCTAGCTAGCTTTATGATGCTACAGAGCTGTGAGAGTGAAGGCTAGCATGTACCTCCCATAGACCCACGACGCTCCATTGCATCTTTTCAGTGGTTAGAATCACTAACAGGCAATTCTGCTATGTGTGAGGTAACAAATAACAACCTCATAATGGTGGGAAGAGAAGGCCATCCTACTCAGAGCTTTACAGTATTTCTTTGAATGTTAACCGTTGAGTTAACATTCATTAGCTTAATTAGCTTCCTTTGTTTGGGAGTTCATACACACATACAGTACACGGTAATAAGCAAATTCATAAATGTCTCATGGGAATACACAAATCCTGTTGTTTAAATGCATATACAGTGCCTATCTGTATAAGACATAACCTGCACCAGTGTTCCCTGAAACCATTACAGAGAACTATATCCGGAACAATTTCCCATCTCTCTGATTCATTCTGAATTCAGGCCACCACCTCTACATTAACCGCATAAATTCTACTTTTGCAAGTGCAGGCTCCTCCAAGCATGTCATTCCGGTAAACTGTGACTACATTTACCATTTCATGCCCCATCTCCTTCTAGATAAACAACTTAATAAAACAGGACTGGTCATTAGTGTGTGCAGTGAGCATATTAGCACGCTCTACCTGTCAAAAGTTTGGGGACACCATGCATTCTTTTGTTTTTCTGATTCAGTATTCTTTTCTAAGTCATTAAAAGAAAATACCTGCAAAGGTTTCGTAACCATGTGCTATGTTTATTTATCTTTAACTATGCGCATTGTGTTGATCTAACTTTGTTGGTACAAGGAGCGGAGTTTGTCTCAGTAATGATTTGAAAGTTTTCTTTTCCTGTTGTTAAAAGCTCATATAAGGTGGTTGAAACATCTGAAGGCTAAGGGGATAAAATGAACGGCTTTTGGCTCTATTCTCAAGACTCTCTCAAGATCTAAAGAGCTTTGAATATGGTAGGTTAATTCAAACTGACAAAGAGAACATGTTAATTGGTATTAAACACTATTTGAAACGGACGGTGTCTCCACACTCTTGATGGGATTCACTTGCCGTCCATATTTCACAGTCAGTATTGCCAGGTTGGTGAAATGTTGATATGGATTTGACCTTGTCGGACCAGCCCAGGCCATTTGATAGCCGGGGCAGGGTCATTGTGGGGTGTGCGTGGGGGGAGAGGTGACTGCGGGAGTTAGCCGAAGGTTCCCGAGCCTGACCTCACCATGACCTCTGTTTGTTTATACAGATTGGTGAGACCCTCTTTGAAACTGACCCGCCCCTCACCGTTCAGTCCACTCAGAAAACCTATGGTGTCTCAAATATAGATCAGGCATCAGGGCAAAGGCTGCCATAATCCAGAATACTCCAGACAACACACTGAACAAAGTTCTGCTTTAATTTACTTGAAGTTACTTGATTCAAATGCATACATTTGCTTGATTCTATGTTGCTATGGGAATTAAATATTTAACATAAACAAACTTATTGCTTAAAGGAAGTGAACTGAAAGACAAACTGCACAAGAAGCAGTAGATAAAGCTGAAAAGTGAGAGGGGCTCTATTTCTTTGTTGCTTCTCGTGTGCAAACTACGATATTTATTTATTTATTTATTTATTTATTTATTTATTTATTTATTTATTTATTTATTTATTTATTTAAGCATTATGGCTTCTACCCATTGAACACTTGGATAGGCTCCAGCATCCCCAGCGACCCAAAAGGATGAAGCAGTTTATATACTGTATATACACATAATACATATATACACATACCCATTTGGGGGCCTGAGCAGGATTTTTTCGGGG
>JAVGWN010002555.1:0-11011 GCA_034552555.1 Semaprochilodus insignis
AACATTACAGTACCATAATGCACTGCTATACTATATACTATACTATGCAACATTACAGTACCATAATGCACTGCTACACTATATACTATACTATGCAACATTACAGTACCATAATGCACTGCTATACTATATACTATACTATACATTACAGTACCATAATGCACTGCTACACTATATACTATACTATACAACATTACAGTACCATAATGCACTGCTATACTATATACTATACTATGCAACATTACAGTACCATAATGCACTGCTACATTATATACTACACTATACAACATTACAGTACCATAATGCACTGCTATACTATATACTATACTATACAACATTACAGTACCATAATGCACTGCTACACTATATACTATACTATATAACATTATTACAGTACTATAATGTACTCTGCATTACTTCGCTGTATTGTACTGCATTACAATGTATTGTCAGCACCATAAAGGTGCCTGCCTTTTCTTCTCAAGGAAAATGTTCTTTATTTAAACAGCAGACAGAGAGGAGAACTGACACACGGGTGAAGTGGGGGGAAGGTCACCCAGAGCAAAGCACAACCCAAAGAGGGTAGTGCTGCAAAACACAATAGTGTAACAGTGGATTTCCCTAAACAACACATAAAGACATTTCAGCTGAAACAACAACATCCACAACTGGTGGAGGGGGTGCGTGCAAGTGCTTTGCATTCCCCAGCCCGTGGCGGACACCACAATATGTTATCATATAGTGACGGATTCTGTATAGACACTTGTGTCACTTTGCTGTGAATAATATTCCCCATGTGCAGGACACATACTGCTGATTGGAGTTTAAGTACAGAATAAAGCACCAGAATGTTCCAAGAATCCATCAGTCTACCCACACTTCTTCATTCACTCTATCTCTCTCTCTCTCTCTCTCTCTCACACACACACACACACACCCATAGACACATATGTTTTTGTCACTGCCCCACTTCCTTTGCCAGACTGCAGTGCCAGAGGGAGGGGGCTGTAAGAGGCTTTCTCTTCCTCCCAGGAGAAAGGAGGAGAGGGGGGGTGCCATCCATCCAATAAAATCAAAATGCATGAATGAACACCTGTGAAAAGCAGATACATGGACGTGTTAAGTTAGTAGGGTCACGCATATATCCTTTAAGTCTAAGTTAAGTCTAACTTACAGTATATACTGTATATACGAGTGCATCAGACTCAGCAGTGCTACTGGAGTGTTTGAACACCTCACTGTCACTGCTGGACTGAGAATAGTCCACCAGCCAAAACTATCCAGCCAACAGCGTCCTGTGACCACTGATGAAGGACTAGATGATGACCAACACTGCACTGTGCAGTAACAGATGAGCTATTGCCTCCAACTTTACACCTAACACACACTAACACACAGTCACGTCCCAAATAGAGAACCACCCAAAAATACCGGCTCTGTGGTGGTCCTGTGGGGGTAAATACAAGTGTAAATACAAGGATGTCCAGCGGGTATATATATATATCTCACTTAATGTATCTCCACTCTCTTTCTCCCCTATTTCTCTATTTCTCCCTGTCTGTACTTTATCATCCCTTCATTATTTATGCAATGGCTTATGAATTGAAAAAATAATTTTACAACTCAGGTGACAAAATGTGCTGAAAATAAGAAATGATGATGACGAGGATGATGATGATGACGAGGATGATGATGATGACGAGGATGATGATGATGATGATGATGAGGATGATGATGATGATGAGGATGATGAGGATGAGGATGATGATGATGATGATGATGATGACGAGGATGAGGATGAGGATGACAATGAGGATAATGATGATGAGGATGATGATGATGATGATGATGATGATGATGACAATGAGGATAATGATGATGAGGATGATGATGACGATGATGACGATGACGATGACGAGGATGAGGATGATGATGATGATGATGATGAGGATGATGATGATGAGGATGAGGATGATGATGATGATGAGGATGAGGATGAGGATGAGGATGAGGATGATGATGATGAGGATGATGATGAGGATGAGGATGAGGATGAGGATGATGAGGATGAGGATGAGGATAAGGATGATGATGATGATGATGATGATGAGGATGATGATGATGATGATGACGATGACGAGGACGAGGACGAGGACGAGGATGATGATGATGATGATGAGGATGAGGATGAGGATGAGGATGATGATGATGATGATGATGAGGATGATGATGATGATGATGAGGATGATGATGATGAGGATGATGATGATGATGATGATGATGACGAGGATGAGGATGAGGATGACAATGAGGATAATGATGATGAGGATGATGACGATGATGATGATGACGATGACGATGAGGATGAGGATGATGAGGATGAGGATGAGGATGATGATGATGATGATGATGAGGATGAGGATGATGATGAGGATGAGGATGAGGATGAGGATGATGATGATGATGAGGATGAGGATGATGATGATGAGGATGATGATGATGATGATGATGATGATGATGATGACGATGACGAGGATGATGATGATGATGATGATGAGGATGATGATGATGATGATGATGATGATGAGGATGATGATGAGGATGAGGATGAGGATGATGATAGGATAATTATTCTATTCTATTCTATTGTGTTCTGTTCTAATCATTCTATTCTGTTTTATTCTATTCTGTTCTATTCTATTCTATTCTATTCTACTATTTTTGTGATGTGATCATCCCATATCAACTGTTTGAGCCTGACAATCTTTCATGCTCACGCTTTCTTTCTTTCTTTCTTTCTTTCTTAATTTTAGATGATGTAAATGTACCTGTAATCTGGTTACTGGTGATTGTGCCTGGTTAAGCCGGATTATTGTTTCATTTCTCATAATCTCCTCTTTCTGCTGTTCTCCTCTCTTACGCTGAGGACAGTCTGGTTGGCTGATACATCATTTGAAATGTTTAAGAGTGATGATGAAGAAGTAGTTTTTATTTTGACCATTTTCTCAAAAAAAAATGTGTAATCTGTAATCTGGTTACTTCTAATGAGTCTTGGATGTAATAGATTTGTATTTTAACATAATCTCATATTTTGTTAGTTTCCAACACAGCTACACCTAACCGGAGAGTGCATCTCACAACATTCACAACGTTATTCAAATCAACAACCATTTTTAGAAACTAAAATTGAAATCAGTAATTTTTGTTTGTGAAATTATTCAAATTCATTAAAATTTTTTAAGGAGTGATTCAAAACTATTTTAATGATTTTGAAAATGCATAACTGGAAAAACTCTTTACACAGTGCTGGAAAAATAAACCATAAAAACAACACAGAATTTTAAACCTTAAATTAGTCTGGGAATTTTATTTTGACTAAAGTGCATATAGTTCCAAATTCCAGAATCAGTGCCATTTTTTCCAACTCAAACGCTCCACAAACACACACAGAGAGTGCAGAGAGTGCTCTTGTGTCTCAGGTGCGCTCGGGTGAGACCCAGTGTGTATTTTGTTAAAGGTGTAGAATGGAGGGAATTTGATGGAGGGGTGAAACAGAAACGCTACTCCATCTTTTATCCTCTCAATCCGGCATCTCTGCTTAATCTGACCCACAGCGAACCACTGCCAGAGCATTAGTGTCTGTTTTATCCAAAGGGCATCAACACAAATCCCACACTGTCCCTTATTTCAGAGAGAGACGGAGCAATCTTATCAGTCTGGACTTGGGCCGCTCGCTCCGAATAACCACAGAGCCTCCGTTTGGGTCAGATTCCCGCCGTCGTGTTTGGTTTTTTGATGTTTGCAGATGTTTTTAGCTCCTCTTTCTCCTCCCTGTTTTACACCTTATGATGAGTATAGGCCTCTGACTGCTCAGTCTGGAGTTATGGACGTTTCTCTCTCTCTCTATCTCTCTCATCAACACTCCTCCACCTGCTGACAGACTCTGTGTTTGGAGCTTGTTCTTCTCAGAGCTTCTTCTTTTAGAAACACTCTTTGAACTTCCCTGTTTTTGGAACGTTTCTCATCTTTAACTCCTTACTTAGACAGTGAGAACCACTGAAGTGAACGCTGTTCCAGACTGAAGCTGGAGCCGGACAGCTGCGGACCAGCTCGTTTCGGAGCGTTTTTTCTGATCCTCTGACCGTTTTTTTTTCCATCCGTTTGTCTGCTTGGTCTATTGGTGTGACCATGTTTGCGGGTCGTGGAGCGAGTGGTGGAGGTAAAGGTGGAAAGTTCTCGGTGGAGGACCTGTATGGCATCAGTAAGAAACCCAAGGTGTCGTCCGGAGGAGGGAGTCAGGTGGCAGCCAGTTCGGCAACCAAAGGTCAACGGAGTCGCGCTCAGGGTCAGAAAAACGAGTCTGAGGCTCTGGCCAATCAGATCCTGGTGGCTGCCCACCGGCTGGTGGAGCGCAGGAGGCTGGAGCTCTACCTGAGGGAGTATGGACTGACCCTCAGTGACTGCCAATCAGAGAGAGAGGCCATGCTCTACAGGTGTGTATGTGGAAAACAGCTGCACTCTTATTTCCTGTCCACAGGGAACCAAACTGCATTATATAATAGTAATAATAATAATAATAATAATAATAATAATAACAATATTGTATAATAATGTATATACTATGCCCCAGAGACTTGACTCAGACTCTCATCTGAGAGACTCGAGACTCGACTTCAGAGCTTCACAACTTGACTCACTCTTAACTTGTGAGTCAACTCTCACTCATGCTTATCTAACTCTTGGCTTGACTTGGACTTACATTTAACTGATTCGCAACTTCACTCAAGATTCAACTCACACCTCAGAGACTTGAGGCTCAACTCAGACTTGCACCTCAGATTAGTCAAATCCTCGAGATGTGAATCTGAGACGAGTGTCAAATCAGAGGTACGAGTCTGAGTCAAGACTCGAGTCTCTGAGGTGCAGGTCTGAGTCAAGCCTTGACTCGTACCTCAGATTTGAGACTCGTCTCAGACTCACATCTCAAGGATTTGACTAAGACTTTCACCTCAGAGCCTCAAGACTTGACTCAGACTTGCACCTCAGAGACTTGAGACTCAACTCAGACTTGCACCTCAGAGACTTAAGACTCGACTCAGACTCATACTTCAGAGACTCAAGTCCTGACTCAGACTTGCACCTCAGATTTGAGACTCGCCTCAGACTCACATCTCGAGGATTTGACTAAGACTTGCACCTCAGAGCTTCAAGACTCGACTCAGACTTGCACCTCAGAGACTCAAGTCTTGACTCACATCTCGGGGATTTGACTAAGACTTGCACTTCAGAGACTCAAGACTCCACTCAGACTTCAGAGAGTTAAGACTTGACTCTCAACTCAGAGACTCCCTTACTCGATTTGGACTCACACGTAACTCCCTTGCGACTCAACTCGGACTTATGGTTAACTGACTCACGATTTGACTCTGACATACATCTCAGAGGCTTGAGACTCGATTTGGACACAATGACGAGACTGTATATGAATTTAAAAGACAAGTTTTTGATCAGAATGTGTTCAGATCCAGATTCAGACCTTTAGTCAACATGCGGTTTTGGTACTCTAACTTATTTAATCTTCCTTTGTGGATTGTGTGTAGATTGTATGTGGCCAGCTTACCCACATTTACAGTCATATACGCTTCACGCACTTTGAGCTTTCAATGTTGTCTCTGCCATACGCATTAAAGAAGTTATTTTTAGGTGTCTGCATGTGTATTCAGACGCAAACTTATAAATGTAGGAGCTGAAAGCAGTTCATCAGCTGCGAACGACAGTACACAGCTATTTCACTGCTTCTTTTCTATAGGTGTGAGCACTGGGCTGGGGTTGCCAGGTAGTGCTCTTTTTGCTCTATATGTGTATATTGATCTATCTAGGTATCAGCACTGGCCCCCTGTTCGGGCAGTGTCTGAGCTCAGGGTGAGTTTTAGGCTCTAAACTTCCTGTACTAGCTGGAATATTATCCAACGGAACACTAAGCACGGTTGTAAGTCGCTCTGGATAAGAGCGTCTGCTAAATGCCGTAAATGTAAATGTAATGTAAATGTTCTGGCTGTGTCCATTCCTTTCCTTCGATTGCTCGGCAAAACATACATGACTTCCTGACTTTTCTGTGTCTTTTGCTTAAAAAGCCTGGAACGCCGTGCATCACGATTGCACAGTCCTATTACTGTATATTACAATCTGTCACTTATTAGATATTAGTAGTATAGATTTAGCACTAGCCATGACCTAGTCTTCACCTGATATACTCAAAAGATTATATAAAATTATATTAAATCACATTAAATTGAAGCCATATTGACACAGAAAGCCACAGTAGGTTGAAATGTGGATTGAAATGAACACAGAGGAAGTCAGGCAATCTTTTAGTAGAGCAGACAAATGCTAATGGTCTGTTAGCCCAGCTAGAGTAAGTAGCCATGCATGCCAACAGCCAGTCTATGAAGAGGTAGTAAAATGATACCAAGCGTGATGAGTGGGGCTCTTAATTTCATTCCGTTTACACCAGTAGAGTGCAAAAATGAACTTGAACTTAGCCTCTATTGGCTCTCACTACCTGCATTCCATCATAGCTCTTTGCTACATGATGCTAAGCTACATGATGTGGTACGTTCAGTGTGCGGTGGCCTTCAAGACTCGAGTTTGAGTTCGAATAGGAATAACTCATTCCTACTTTATGAACCATTGTTTGGTTTTCTGCCCCTAGTTTAGACATGGCTAATTCCAACCTGCTAGCTTGATCTCCATATAGCACATGATGCTACAAGGCAAGGAAGTGACTGGTGGCTAGCTCCAGCTTCTTCTGACAGACGTGAAGCTCCACCACATCTTTTCAAACTGTTTCTACTGTAACAATATTGAGGCGCAACAGGCTTAGAGGAGAATGCTATCAGCTAATTCTGTTACATCAGCATTGACTAGCATCATGCTGAGTGATGAGGGGGAGGGAGGACCACTGTAATTCATGTGGATTATATGAACATTATAGATGCTTTTTAAATGAAACAATAGAAGTAATATCGCCCCCTACACTTCCTGTGGTGTATTACAATCTGTCAGAATAACAGCGTGGATCATTAAACATTACGATCTCATTTAGATGTAGAAAAGTGGTTCCTTATTGATGTTGACAATGTGAGCAGGAACTTGTCTCGTTCTCGTGGAGAACACCAACCCAACTTTTCGAGTAGGAATTCCTACTTGAAGAGGCATTTCTTTCTTTCTTCCTATGCTTGATATACTGACTTATGAGCTTTAGCCAAACACACAAATACCTTCACACAGGTATTTGAGGAGCAAGTACTGGTTTTCTTTTTCCGAACTATTGTTGAAAGCTCATATTGGTTTGAAAGATCTTTGGTGTGCTGATAAGAGCTGACATCACAAGAAGGGGGATACAAGAGTCATGGCATTTGGCTTTTTTGCAGTGCATGCCTCGTATCAGTTCTCCCCCAGTTTTGCAGCTTTCTGTTTAATATGTTAGAGTTGAAAAAATACTTGTTCTGTCAAAATTCGAGGTGTCCCCAAACTTCTGGCAGGCAGAGGCCCGTGCATTTTTCTGTAGCTCTTTGGATGAAATGATCACAGCACTACAAGTCCCATGAGGCTTAGCGCTCTCTGCAGGTGATGCAGTCTATCCCAGTTGCCATGGGAACTGCAGGCTCTGCTCAGGCTGAGCTGACATGAGCTTGTAGTGCCCTCACATCGCCTGAGAGAAGGGCGTGTGTATGTGTGCAGGTCCTGCATGACTTAGCTTCTTTCAGGTTGAGGGGAGATAGAAATGAAGCTCCCGCACTTCAGTACAGGAGCTCACAATCTATATGATTCACATTACAGAGCCCACAGTCTATATGCACCACATTACAGAGCCAACAGTCTATATGCACCACATTACAGAGCCCACAGTCTATATGCACCGCATTACAGAGCCCACAGTCTTTATGCACCGCATTACAGAGTCCACAGTCTTTATGCACTGCATTACAGAGCCCACAGTCTATATGCACCGTATTACAGAGTCCACAGTCTTTATGCACTGCATTACAGAGCCCACAGTCTATATGATTCACATTACAGAGCCCACAGTCTATATGCACCGTATTACAGAGCCCACAGTCTATATGCACCGCATTACAGAGCCCACAGTCTATATGATTCACATTACAGAGCCCACAGTCTATATGCACCACATTACAGAGCCCACAGTCTATATGCACCACATTACAAAGCCCACAGTCTATATGCACCACATTACAGAGCCCACAGTCTATATGCACCACATTACAGAGCCCACAGTCTATATGCACCGCATTACAGAGCCCACAGTCTATATGCACCGCATTACAGAGCCCACAGTCTATAAACACCGCATTACAGAGCCCACAGTCTATATGCACAGCATTACAGAACCCACAGTCTTTATGCACCACATTATAGAGTCCACAGTGTATACGCACCACATTACAGAGCCCACAGTCTTTATGCACCACATTACAGAGCCCCCAGTCTATATGCACCACATTATAGAGTCCACAGTGTATATGCACCACATTATAGAGTCCACAGTGTATATGCACCACATTACAGAGCCCACAGTCTTTATGCACCACATTATAGAGTCCACAGTGTATATGCACCACATTACAGAGCCAACAGTCTTTATGCACCACATTACAGAGCCCACAGTCTATATGCACCACATTACAGAGCCCACAGTCTATATGATTCACATTACAGAGCCCACAGTCTATATGCACCGCATTACAGAGCCCACAGTCTATATGCACCGCATTACAGAGCCCACAGTCTATATGCACCGCATTACAGAGCCCACAGTCTATGTGCACCGTATTACAGAGCCCACAGTCTTTATGCACCGCATTACAGAGCCCACAGTCTATATGCACCGCATTACAGAGCCCACAGTCTTTATGCACCGCATTACAGAGCCCCCAGTCTATATGCACCACATTACAGAGCCCACAGTCTTTATGCACCGCATTACAGAGCCCACAGTCTTTATGCACCACATTACAGAGCCCCCAGTCTTTATGCACCACATTACAGAGCCCCCAGTCTTTATGCACCACATTACAGAGCCCAAAGTCTTTTGGTATCACACTACAGAGCACACACCCTAGACACATCACGTGATAGACCCCACAGTCTATAGAGTTACTAGCCATGCCTGTTTCAGCTTGTATCTTTCAGCTTGTAAACAGACAGTCTGTGAAGAGGTAGTAAAATGATACCAAGCGTGATGAGTGGGGCTCTTCATTTCATTCAGTTTACACCAGTAGAAATGAACTTGAGCTTAGCCTCTATTGGCTCTCTCTACCTGCATTCCATCATAGCTCTTTGCTACATGATGCTAAGCTACATGATATGGTACGTTCAGTGTGCGGTGACCTTAATTCTCTTATTAAAAAGGTTTTAAGACTCGTTCGAATAGGAATAACTCATTCCTACTTTATGAACCATTGTTTGGGACTTGACCCAATTTTCTGCCCCTAGTTTAGACATGGCTACTTCCAACCTGCTAGCTTGATCTCTACATAGCACATGATGCTGCAAGGCAAGGAGGTGACTGGTGGCTAGCGCCAGCTTCTTCTCAGAGACGTGAAGCTCCACCACGTCTTTTCAAACTGTTTCTGATGTAACATTATTGAGGCGCAACAGGCTTAGAGGAGAATGTTAGCTAATTCTGTTACATCAGCATTGACTAGCATCATGCTAAGTGATGAGGGGGAGGGAGGACCACCGTCCAGCCCCAGAGAGACAGCATAGATATGATCTCTTGAGCTGGAGATGGATTAAAATAAACATATTTAGTCATGTGCAAGGAATTTTTCTGGATTTTTTTCCCATAGAGAATGAATAGGATCGAAAAATGCATGCCTATCTACCATACTTTCGCTCCACCCAGAGACACCATTTCGGATACACTAGAATTCGGATACACAGGAATTCAATGTTTGTTCGACCCACACTCATCTGTTTGTCTTTCTTTTCGCATCCCTTTTCCTCCCATAGAGTCCCATTCATTTTTGGACCCGCCCAAACCCGGCCGTTTCCTTCGCCCAAGAGCCACCAAACTTCACATACTCACGACAGGTCCCCAAACTCTAATCCACAGCCATACTGACCCGCACTCCTCTATTTGTCGTTTATCCATCCCTCGTTCCTCCCATAGAGTCCCAGTCATTGTTGGCCCAAACCAAACCCTGCTCTTTACTTTGCCTCACAGTCACCAGACTCCATGTACTCACTCAGGGCACATCCCCAAATTCTAACCTTAAGCTATAAGGACCCACACTCCTCTACGTGTCGTTTAATCATCCCTCGTTC
The DNA here is from genome assembly GCA_034552555.1 of Semaprochilodus insignis. Classification (NCBI taxonomy): domain Eukaryota; kingdom Metazoa; phylum Chordata; class Actinopteri; order Characiformes; family Prochilodontidae; genus Semaprochilodus; species Semaprochilodus insignis. The sequence goes on from JAVGWN010002555.1 coordinate 10,354, forward strand.
CTCACTTAGCAAGCTGCGCAACCATCCCGCGTTTCCTTCAGGAAATGCACTTTTCTAGTTCAGTACTGTTCTCTGATGTTCTACGTAGAAGGTATGGGACTTTACCCAGATGCGGTTTTACACACCCATTTACACCCTATGATTTGGTCCTAGAATGAAATGAGCTGTTTTCCCTTTTATGGTGAGCTCATGAATAATTAGATGAGCTCTACTGTGATTGGCTGGTTTACAGCAAGACACCAAGGTGATCACACAGGAGCAACATGTTCAAATAGACTAAATAAAATGACCCTCTGTGTAAATAAGCTCTCTCCTTACTCCTCTCTGCTACTTACAGGAAGCTGTTGGGGTTGTGATGCTAATAAAGGTGGAACTGTTCCTCTATTCGGGCTCTTCAGTGTTAAATGCTGAGCAAAGCTGCTGAATATTGTTCTTTGAGTTTGGGAGAAAACAGTGTGTGTTGAGTTTGGTAGAGAACAGTGCCTTCACTAACGAATGCTGTAAGGGGTGAGGAAGAGATGTTTACAGAGGAAGGAGAAGAGAAACCTGCAGGACAGAGTGATGATCGTGTTTCTGGATGTAAACATGGTGTTTAAGAGTTGTGGGCTCTTTGTGATGTTCAGTTTTCACTCACAGCTGTGTGTGTGTGTGTGTGTGT
>JAVGWN010002556.1:0-11010 GCA_034552555.1 Semaprochilodus insignis
ATATATATATATACACACACACAATACTTCTAGTTTTACAAGTGAATGCAGAAAAATTACAATTATTGCATCTGGTGTCATCATAAAAGACATCGGTTGAAAAAACATGCCAAAATGTAACTACAATGCTGCAAAAAGCTGATTACCATAGATGTCTCGAAGCCAACATTGGCTTTGCAACAAAGCGCAATTGTTATTCATATGTGGTGCTAGAATATTGTTTTCCTTATTATTTCTGTTTTTTTTTATTCTTGTGAATACATATGCGCTGGAAGTGTATTGAGTAATTAAAACCAAAGTCCCAGTGTCCAGTGCAGATTTCCATATCTGCTTACCACTGCCAGCTGTATGGTCCAGTAGTGACACTCGTTTGTGTGCGTTTCAGGCTCAGATGGTGCGCTGTATGCTCTCCCGTGTGCCCGCAGAGAGGCCTGAAGCATCTGAGATCACCGAGGCTCCTCTTTTCCAGGAGCTGGAGGTGCCCTGCAGAATCCGACAGCGCTCTCGAACATACAGTGCGTCGTCCACTGGCCGTCCATCACGACAGATTTCCAGCTCCAGCTCCAGCTAAAACGCACAAACACCCAGACATCGCATACAGTGCTCTTTCTTAACATACAGCGCCTAATTTTGAGATACATCAGGTCTTGTCCACACTTGTCCTTACAGTTTAAACGCACACTCTATTCTTTTTTTTTTTCCCCCGTTTCCTGTGGCCAGTAGTAAAGCTGAGCTTTCTTGGCTTCAGTCATTCCGTTTACTGCCGACAGACAAATGTATGCCTTTAGCGTGTCTCAGGCACTCACTCCAAACCCAAACTCACGCTGCCCCCACTCGGCCACCTCGCTACCTTCACTTTGCCTCACTGCCGTCCTGTACGACTTCACTCAGGAGAGAAGATTCGAACTGAACCGCTGGACTCCTTGACCAGCTCTCCAGCTCCGTCTCTGAAGCTCCATGATGCACGCATTACCATCTTTACCTCAGTTACTCTTTATCTCATACTGTACACATTCATGAGGAGTTGGCGGAGCTGGTTATTGTGGAAGTGGAGCGTTTCTCAGTACTGGTGAATGCTGAACAATGAGCTGCCTTGGACCGCTGTTCACTCAGCATGTCTTAAAGCTGTGGAAGCTGTGCAGGACCTACTTCCTTTGAACTAAAACAATGACAGATCGATTGAGATGGTTCTCTCTGAATCAATCTCCATTGTAAATAGACTTGAGCTCCAAATGAAGCTTGATAATGGTTGGAGACTGAATGCACAATAGCTGTTCGCTAGCACATTGGAACAGCTTAGCAAAGGTGTAGTTGAAGAATCTGTGAATTTGATGAAGGGACATTCATCCCTCAGAAGTGTGAAGTGGATACAGACTCATAAGAAGCATGTTTTTTTTTTTTTTCTTTTCTTTTCTAGGATGAAAGAGGTACAGCTGAATTGATTCCTTTCAGACTTCATGAGCGACCTAATCAAAGCAAGAGATTTTTGAGACTATGGATGTATAGATCATAATGTAATATACTTCATTTCACGAATACTAGAAAAACGGGTTTATATACTGTATCTCATAGTGAATTTCTCTTAGGTCAAACGAATGGGAGTATATTTGAAGTGGTTGACTCTCAACAGCAAGTGCTTTGAACAGACATGGAGATGTAGGATGAGATACAGCAAGAGGAATCACCAAATATTGTGACACACACCCTTAATTGTAACATATGAAGTAATAATTCAGTCTAAGGGTTTTTTCCCCCTCTTAAAAGGGGTTTGATTAATGGGGACTGTTTTCATTGCTGCCATTTTCCGTAAATGTTTCTGCATCAAATTTCCCTTGAAGGGAAATTCTGCCTTTTTTTTTTTTTCTTTAAAATTTCTGCATAATTCAGTGGTTGAGATGTAAACATAGTCATTAAGAGCGGCTTTATGTGAAATGGCCAAATTTGTAGAAACCTCCTGATAATATGAGACCAATCTTTACAGTCGTGGTGACGGAACCAAGGGTACCATTGTCGACAATACAAATATCACCACTTTATGTGCTATCCAAGATGACCAGTAAACCTGTGTGTCTTCTGAGTTTTCTGAGTTAAAGGTAAAATAGTCTTTCTTTAGGGTAAGATCCTAAAGAGGTAACTGTTGCTTCTTTTGAGTCATTTTTTGACATGTGACTCTCTGCATGTACCTATCTGCAATGAACTGAGCTTTAGAAATATGTTTTAGCTCAGAATTCCCTTTTTATGAGGGAGCTTTTAGAGGCATTAAACTCTTCAGACATTGGTTCCGATCACCACCACTGTGACAAGTTCTGACTCCAAGTTTCATCTTGACTGTTTATTTATGCATAAGTTAATGAGAAAAGGTGAAATTCTTCTTTAAGAATGAATTGTGGTTAAAAATGAGTGATTTGCCATAGAAGTTCAGAGTATGGCAACCAAGTGGACCTTTATGCTTGATGTGTGTTTATAGCTCAGTTTGAACTAGAGGAGCTGGTAACAGCACTAGGTGCCTCTGCCCCCCTTTAGGAGCAGCAAGTATGTGTGCGAGAGAAGATTGGATTGTGCATCGTTTTCAGAATGGGCCAAAATGCTGCAAGAAGGACAAGAGATTATGACCAGTGGCTTTTTAATCACTTTCCTACAGACCTAAGCAGGACCCTGGGTCCATTCCTTCAGATCAGGGACCACTCTGCTAACTCGTCGCCTTTCTCCCTTATCGTACAGCCTTTGATTTTTCCTAATAAGCACAGTTACAGTGTTTCTTCCATCAAGCATGCTAGAGGAGGACAGTGGATGAAGTTCATTTAGATTACTGTGTCAGTATGTGGCCACAGAGCAAAACGTCTTTATAAATATCTTACTGCCTAATGATGTTCCTCAGTCCACAGCTAGCCTAACTCTGCGTGATTAGGTAGTCAGGACTACTAACTGTTATGTTGACCAGGTTCACTCAGACAAGTTTGGGCTTTTAATCTTTCTCTTTGTTCCGTTTAAACATATCTGTGTAATTTGATGAGTTCTTCTTTTTTTTTTTCCTGGATCAGCTGTTCTCCACTCGTTACTTGTTCTCGACTCGTTCTAGTTCCGATGCTATGATCTCTCACCTTTGCTGACTTTCCTCTGTAATCTACGACCTGCGTCTTTGGGCACAATCTTCTCTCCAACCGTCAATGTAAATATATTCTGGTTTTTATTTATGTCCTTTTCAGAATCAATCCTTTTTTGGGTTGGTGGTGATTATATAAGTACAGAATATGAATGCACTTCATGCAGTGGAGTGTGTTGGAATATTGTGACTTCTTACAAGTCAGAATTTAATAAACATTCTATGACCTTTGTTAAAAAAAACGTTTCTCTCGTTTTAATGCTTCAAAGATTCATATCTTGTTCATATTTCATTTGAGACACCTTTTTTTATGGTTGCCTCCCAAAGGAGGATAGTGAATGAAATGTCCAGGTCCCCTTTGAGTCATTTTACTTTGCTGAAAGATTGTATTTCTCTCATGTTGTCGGTGTCAAGCTGAGGGAGAGGATAGACATTTTCCCCATATCATTTTCTGTTCATCTTTACTAGTATCAAGAATTGTGTAAGACAGTTTATAGCAGTGACTACTTGGTGTTATGAGGACTGCTCCTATGGTTAACATCTCCTCTGCCAGCCGTCTAGGCATTGTGCCCTCTACTGTCGTTGAAATGTAAATGTGTGAACATGCTTTAGCCCATTTGTGCCTGTAACCCAAGTGCAGGATATTGATTCCATTTCAAGTGTTGTGTTAGTATTGTCTCCAAACGCCCCTTTCATTTCCGCCAAACACAAGCGGAAAAACCAAATGCCTAATTGACAGCAGGGAATGAACTTTACTTTACTTTTCTATCCAGAAGTTAGTGTTAACTGGTGCTTATCCTAAACAGATGCCACAGTTTAGTACTCACTTACTAGGCCACATGCCCTTATTCCGCTTCTACACCACATCAAAATACTTCTTTTCCTCTAAAATGTGGGACTATGTGCTGTGGCTCCTGTTGGGGCTGAAAGCTGATTTGTGTTTTTGTCAGAATTGCAATTTGAGAGAGTGCAATTTTAATAGCAGCGCATATTATCAGCAATCAGTGTCTTATGCTGTACAATTACATGGATCTTGTGATCTGCAAACAAAAGCAACCAAACACCCGTGTAGAAGTGAGCAAGATGATATTGTTATGGTGATCAGTTTCGTATTCACTGCGTTCAAGGTGAAAAAATAAAACTATATTCTGGTCTTCTTGGCCAAAGAACTGGCCCATAGTTTATAGAAAATAAGCTCAGTTTAAACTGCAGCTGCAATATTGGTTTGTATATTTGCCCAAATGGTTCAGGCCTTGTTTCCACCAGGTTCACTCCGTATAAGCTTGAATGAAAGTTTATTCCGTTTCATATCCAAAGTGCTGGAGTTCAACAGAAATTGTCTTGGTGTTCTCCAGGCAGACACCACTGTGGACCCTATGTCATGCGCTTTGTCCAGCATGAAAATAGTACTTTCTAATACTCCCCTAAATGAATGTATTTGTAATGATGGTACATGGTACATTCATTTAGGGGAGTATTAGAAAGTACTATTTTCACCAGGCCTGTTTCTTAGCTGTAATATTAGAGGTTATAATTTGATATTTTTGGGGGGGGAAAACCAGATTTAAAGGACCCGACAGGATGAAACAGGCTTTTTCTTACTGTCCCTTTAATAAAACTGGAAATTAAATGAATGACTACCTGCCTACATAAAGGCTTCTGTACTCAGCAGTAAAGTTCTTGTGGTCATCTTGATCCTTAATGCTTTCAAGTATAACTTCCAGATCTACAAAGCTGTCTGGCACTTGCTTTGTGGAGTTCCCCATTAAAAGTTAAACTGGGTTTGTTCTCACTAACACTGTCTAACTGGCCCCAGCACAAGTCCATCATCATGGATGTTTGTAATAAATGCTGACTAAAACTTTGTAATCACACAGAACATAAACCATAATGAAAGATGATGAATATTTTATTAAAGGGTCAATACGGTATATGACTGAAGGTATGATTTTACCCCAAATCCAGACACATTCCTGACACAAAATAGTTACCGCACATCCATGTTTTGGTGCCTGGATTCCAGTTGTGTCTATGAATTGCCGCAATCCAGGGACTACTTCCCATGTGAAGCTTGTTTTGTTCTTTATTTCTCTGTGTTTTTTGTACAGTCAGTCGCACAACAGCTCTTTACCACTACAGCGGCTCATACACCCTCTGTACAGTAGATGGATGTATGCAAATTGTTTGTTTCTTGTGACATCAAAAAAACAATTAATTCAAAACAGACAGTTTTTGCAGCTCAGTTTTCTTATATAACCTGTATGTAGTAAACAGTGCGTTTCGAAACATTTAACATTGATTTCAAACACCCCCTTTTAATAGAGGAAAGGAAGTTTACTTTTTCCATGATGCAGACCCGATATTCCACTCTTGTGAATTTGCAGAATTTTTCAGGGATCTCTTGAGAAATAGTTAAGTGTGGATGTATATGTACTTTGCAACCTTGGGAACACAATTATTTGGGGGGAAAAAAACACAGAAAAAAAATTATAGGCATTTTAGTCATTATTACAACCGTATAAAAAGGATTAAAAGTAAGGAATCTTTAAGGAAATGACAAGGAGAATGAATTATGTTCATTGTCCTGTGTACAGCATTATTTATTATCAAGCATAAAAAATTAAAGTTGTTTTGTTATAATGATGTCATGTGATTATCAGCTCACATTATTATGTTATTGTAATTCATGTTATATCTGGCTGCTTTGTTCTGTCGGTATGTTTTCTATTTATTTATTTATTTAGTTATTTAAATACTCGGGTTTGCCTTGGTGGCTCTTAACTTCCGTGTGGATCTGCGCGCAGTCGTCATTTCCGCTGAGTCTCACTGCGGTGATAATCATCGCTCAGATGTAAATGGAGAGGAAAGATAAAAGTCGGACAGTGAACGCAGCCCGGGCTCTCCGATCCTCAGACCCAGCGCGAACCCTGCTCTCTTCTCTCCGGCTGGCCTTTCGGTAGGCTGTCACGACCGTAGCGGCTTCGCCTCGCAAAGTGTCAGCCATTTTTCGCGCGGATGGCCGGGCAGGTTTGGAGGGCCGCTGGCCGGGGGAGCCGCGGGCCTCAGCTGCGGACTCTGCTGGTGCTGTCGGCCGTCGGAGGGCTGGTGTGTATGGCCGCCGCAGCTGAGGCGAAGGAGTGCGACAGACCGTGTGTGAACGGGCGCTGCAACCCAGCCAGCGGCAACTGCTTATGTGATCCCGGGTGGGTAGGGGATCAGTGCCAGCACTGCGGCGGCCGCTTCAGGTAAGAGAAACCGAGGCCCTTTACCGTCAGCCAGACAGCCGACAGCCAGTGTTATTAACGAGAGGGGATAACAGGATAAGAGGCGAGGCGCTGCTTCATCCGCCTCAGCGCGGCCAGCAGTCAGGCAGGTAGCGAGTTTAGTTGACGGGTGCCGATACTGCCCGCTTCAAACTTTGTCCTTTTAGGTGCAGCAGTCGGTCAGAAAACGAGTGTTCAGCCGATTAAGTTAGGAGAGGTGGACAAGAAGCCTTTAATATCGGTTGAATAGCGAGAACAGACGGAGGAGCCGGAGTTGTAGACGGCATTGTTTACGGTGGGGCAGGTGTATCTTAACGGGCACGTTTCTGAACGCAGATTACAGCCTAATCTTGGATTGGATTGTAATGAGGATTTAGCGTTATTAATCCTAACTGGTCCTGGTCCAGGTCTAATAGGGGACTGGAAACTTTAACTGAACTCTGAAGTCTCAATGTAGTACAGTAACTCCTCCGTGACGGGGCTTCGTTAGCTGCACAGCTGTACAGATGTTCAGTGTTGTGGGTGTTAGTCTGTAATATTCTCTAACTAATAGTTGTTTTAATAATATGTGGCTGTATCAGATGTCCATATATGCGTAAGTACAGATCTTCACATTAGTGTCTTTCTAGCCCTTTATTATTCTTATTTATTGTGCTGTTTATTGTATGTTATTGTGCTCTTTACTTTAGGGCTGAACGATTTGGGGTGAAATATTGGGATGTAATAAAGCAGCTGGGATTTAAAATGTGATTATTTTCTAGAAGTTAAGCTTGAGGCCTGTTTTTTGGTTAAGAAGATCAGAATATCCATGTTTTCTAGCTTGAGGCTTGGCCACTGAATGTATGTGTATGTGCTGGCTGCCAGTAAGTTGTGGTTGTGATGTCACAACAGACAGAGGTTTGATCGCCTCTGATTGGTATTACTCAAATACAGGCCTTCACAAGCTCTGAACCTTCCGACTTAAAACACAAGGTGTTTTTTAATAATAAAGGCTGTAAGATTAAAAACTGTGTTGCAGCTCTTGCGGTTTGCGTTCGATTTGCAATCTTTCATCTCAGCTTTCCCCTGTTGGTAGAGCTGAAGGATGAACCGATTTGATATTGAAATCACATTTAAAAAGAGTGCAGTATTCAAATCGCAAGAGCTGCACTTTTAATTGTAGGCTATTTTATCAAATTCGTGTCTTATATGAGGGACGTTTACATAATGTCAGAGCTTGTAAACAGCCTGTAGATGAGTTCGACCAATCAGAGGCAGGTAAACAACTATATGCTGTGACATCACAACCACAGCTAACTCAGAAAGGGTATGCTCTGGTCTTGTCCAATAACGGGACTAAACTTCAGTTCACAGAAAATAATTGCATTTTAAATCACAGTCACAAAACTGATCAGAAAAATCACAATTAGATATTCTTCCCAAACCATTCAGCCCTCCATGTCATACATATGTGCTCCCACCCAGACAGATTCCTTGTATATAAAACGTACTTCATCAAATAATCAGATTCTGATTCTGCACAACCTGTCCTGAGAGGTTGGCATGCTGGCTTTGTAATCAGCACTAGTCCTTTGGACCTGGATGCATCCCAGTGACTGACTGACGCATTTGGTTTGATCCCAATAAGCTTTGGCTCACCAGACCTGTAAAAAGCTGCTAGTTGGTGGTGAATTTATGGAATAGACATTCGGCTGCACGTCTTTTTGGAAAATGGCTTTAGTGTGCCGAGCGCAGCAGGGCCTTAGGCTCTGGGTTGATACACTGAGAGGTTATTGATGGGCGGACACACTGGCTGTACTTGGTCTGGGGTTGGCTAAAGTGAAGTCAGCTCCAAATTGTCTCAAAGAAGAGAACTTTGGCGCCAAATAATCATGTGGTGTCGATCATGGAGCCGGCCCTACTTTGACTTGGGAAACACGGAAGGGATCATGGGACGCTCAAACACATGTAGCGTACTGCATTCTGTCCACTTAGCACTTTCTGTGTGTGTGTGTGTCCCACAGAGAGCTTGTTGTAGTTTGATGGCCTGTGCAAACGTTTTAAGGTACAGTATGATTAGGAATACCTTGGGATGTGTCTAATACTTCTCATGTACATATCTGCCTGTTCTGAAATGTACAATGCAATGAGGATGAGACCTGCTTCAGGCCTGTACTTATTTCAGAGCACTGTAGTTTGCACAGTTAATCTGTGGTTATGCGCAGGTGATGGATTTAAAAGAACATCTACAAGCAACACCACTAACATTTAAAAGTTACACGAAGACAGGAGATTGTAAACAACTTGACTTGCTCCTCCATCTTGTTTGGTGATGGTCCATTATTTACTGTTACCGGACCTGTGAGAGTGGGTACCTACCTTACAGCGTTAATCCACAGGACCATAGAGGAGGAGAAGGTGTTTATCTCTCACCTTGATAGCATTTGAGTTGATGTGAGTATGTAGCATAAGGATCAGGTCCAGCATACGTTGTGATGTTCTGTTTTTACTCTTCTCTCGTAATCTCATATAAACTCGCTCGGTATGTCTTTGCCTTAACCTTGTCCTTTCTGCTTGTCACTTCCTGCTCTGGATCTGGATTTCGCACGTCATTTAAGTCACATGACTTGGATTAGCATCACAGAACGTATCTACATTTAATCAGCGTCACCTAAACGCTCTTGTATTCCTTTAAAATTAATCAGCCTGTTTTTGTTATGTGCCTTCAAGACTATGTAGGTTCCTGAGTTCTGTTCTAATTTGTTGACCCATATTTTTCATTCGAAATTTTCTGCAATTTATATCAAACGTTTTTTTTTTGTTCGTTTTTTTAAGAGAAAAGACGGCAAAAACGTTATGGTGCATTATACACTCATCGTAAAAACAAAACTAATTGCACAAATAGTTGCACCCAGAAGGAATCAGTCTACAGGAATTAAACTTGGTGGGAGGGTTTGACATCGAGAGACTTGCGAATGACTTAAGTTTCACCCTCTGCCGTGCATGTGACGTAAGTGAGGTCGGGACTTATTACTGTACCTGACTGACCCAACAGCCACAATAGCTGACATTCACCAAACCGTGATGCATCCTGTTAGTGCCAGCACCATTGGCAGATGGCTGCCCGATGCAGGAATGCATGCAGACATGCGCCAGCCTGCCCTTAACACCACATCAACATCAAAGAATGCAATGGTGTTGTGCCAGACTGTCATGGAGTGACTTGGAATGGCAGCGAGTCATCTTCCGACCAACGAATCTGTGTGTGGAGGCACCGTGTTTAGCAGCAAGATGAATGTTATATTGTCCCGTGTCACACGTCCAGAAGACCTGGCGTCACTCCACCTCCACCCCTACCACAAGATCTGCAGGAACTGTGTGAGAATATTCAAGCTGCATGGGATGGATTATCGCAGGACACCATTAGGAACCTCTACAACTCCATGCCGAGAAGTCTGGCATGTTGCGTTAGCAAACATAGCAACTCCACGCCATACTGAGAGACACTATTTTGTTTGTGTAGCTCAATAAATATTGCCCATATCAGTCTAAATTTATAATATTTTATTGTTCCTGGTAACCTTTATCTTCCTTCCCTATAGCACTGCAATCCCACACTTCCTTCCGGGTGCAACTATTCCTTTGGCGATGAGTGTGTGTTTTATGTTTAATTCTTTCTTTTTTAAACATGTTGAACCCAAAAAATAAAAAGAACTAGTGTGGTAAAGTTTGCAGGAAATGCCATATTTACGTTCATTTCCTGTAGAGAGTGTGTTAATGGATTACCACTTGGAAGATGAACATGTGAATGTAATTTGACAAGGTATTCAGACTGCTCATACCGTGATAACCCAAGGTTTTTTTTTTATAAAAGCTATTTTAGGTTTGAAACTTAATTGCTCGATTGCTTTTGCCCTTATACCAAATGACTATGCGTGAGGAGGAAGTCAATGAGAGCAATGTTGCCTCATTTTAGTAATGGCTGTCATTCCCCTATCATCAAAGGTTGGCCATTAATAGAATTATATAAAAGCCGTTATTCTCATTGGAAGTGGGTCATTAAAAAAGTCAGTAGGATGATGTGTATCAGTACCAAAGCTGAAGAATAGGCCTGTATGTTCTTTCACTTAAGTGTCCCCATGTCTGTGGTCTGTTGCCAAATTCATCATTCCGAAACTGAATTATCACCGATGCAATCTGCTGTAATAAATAGGCAGCTATTATTGCATCACTCGGAAAACGACAGAAGCCTATCTGTCTGTCCCGTCCCATAAACATGCCAACACACTCACGCACACTCTCCTTCCCCTGTACGCTCCGTAAATAGATGAAACGCGCGTTCCCACCCGATTTCCTAAGCTGCCCTGATGCATCACATCCTGTGGAGTTCTGTGGATGCTGTGAGGGTTTGTACAGAAGAGTCTCTCCTGTTTTTGCTTTTTGTGGCGCTGTTCTGTTGTTAAAGCTTCTAGCTCCTGGTGCTCTGGCTGCTGTTGCTTCATACTCTGTGTCTCAGACTTTTAAACTAACTCAGGGCTCGGGAGTTGTTTCGCTGGTTCTGTCAACTACCAGTTATAATGGCTAGGTTTGCATCTATCATGTTATTTTCCTGGGTTCGTTTTGGAACATTATGTGTATGTGTATGCATGGGTGTGTATACGTATA
>JAVGWN010002557.1:0-11010 GCA_034552555.1 Semaprochilodus insignis
TATATATATATATATATATATACTCACTGTCATGTGTTTTTACTCTGCATACTTACCATTTTTAACATATGTGCTCCCACAGTACGTATACCCTACATTGCATTTTCTCCACTCACTCTGTATATATGTATATTATATTTCTATTAGATCTGTATTGTTCTAGCACTCCACTGTCCATAACTGTACACAGTGTAACCTCTGCCTCACTTGACATGGATACTTCCCTGCACTTTATATGTAAATAATACTGTATTTTGCACTTCTGGTTAGAAGCTACCTGCATTTCATTGGCTCTGTACCTGTAACTCTGCACAAAGCCAATAGAAAAATCTAATCTAATCTAACAACGGGTTGTGTATATACCATCACTACCCAAAACAAGTACCTCCAAAATAATAGCCTTACAGGACAGCGCAAACACCTTCTTTACTTTCAATGTAAGTCAATGTAAAGAGGCTCCAATCCAAGCGATTTAGGAGCATATCTGTTGGTCCATTCAACTTGCAGTTTCTACATAGTATAAAGGGCAGCTGCCGTGCTCAAACGATGCAGATGGACAGCAATTATGTACGCATATAAGAGCAAATGGAGAGGGAGAAAATAGTCTAGTTAGTGGGCGTACATAATGGACTGTCTTATCACTATGTCCATTTTACTGTTCAGAAGATATGATTAGCTGACTGCTAAAAGCTAGGCTGCATTCCGAGTAGATTCTTCTTGTCATACAACATGATCTGATCCGTGATCGGTTGCTTACAAACTGCTTCTTTGACTTTTATCTTAAAACTGAAAGCAATCCGCCTGCCTTGTAGCTGCCTCCAGGGGATTACACAATGCATTGGCCAGAAATGAGGAAGAAATGACTATTGGGAACATGGTCTAACCAGGACCTTTCGGTGCTCTTCCCACACCTGTTTCTACAAAGCTTACCCACAGACTAGCCTAGCACTCTGACTGTCTCCATTCCAAAGAATTCCATCAGGAAAATTGATTTTAAACACACGGCGAAAACAAAAGAAGCCAGAATCCATCATTTTCCATGTTCTCTCAGCTGCTCATTGACCTTCCCCAACTGATGTTGGGCGTCGTGCCTCGACCATGTTACACTAATCCGAAAAGCCAAGATAAGAGAAGGAAGGAACTTCTTTCTTCCCCATACCAATGGGTTCTGGCGTCTAATCCTAAACAAATCCATTTGTATTCGGTTGTCTTTGAGCTAGCCGGCATGGGCTCTTTTGAAGCCTCACTGATGGGTTTTTTTTTTTTTGTCTCGGGGCATGTGAATGGAAGACCCCCGCTGGGCCAAGAGGAGCCGCTCCTGCTCATATGCAGATGTTCATTAGGAAAGATTTAAGTCCTAAAGCCCTGATCAGGGAGCGGAGAAGCAGTAGCACAGGTGCCGCAGCACGTTTTGGGGTTTAAAGAGCAAGCATGCTAAAACACATTGCTGTGTTGTTTTGGTGGTGTTTGGTTTTAGTCTTGGTACATTCTCCAATCTGCAGCCTATATCCTTATAAACAGTACTGAGCAATAGTCAAAGACTACCATCAGAGTATTTCATTTCCAGTCCACACATACATATATATAAAGAGCTCACTGGACAAAAAATGAGTCCCCTGTGACTAAAACGTACCTACTAGCGTGTAATACCTCCACGAGCACCAATAAGAGCAAGTTTGTGGATGTAGGCCACATCAATGTTCAGACACTCTTGCATCAAAATATTGTACAGTTGTTACAGATTTGGTGGATGTCTTCCCTGGCACAATTCCGAGGAGAATTTCCTGTAGACTGGCATTTTAGCCACTCACCCATATGACCATACGCTTCCATACGCCTGCAGATTCAGCTACTTCCTTCACACTATGGTCTTTGGGACACCCAAATGCAGTCACTCCTTTTAGCCCATCATTAACATCTGCTTTGGAGCCATTTTCCACACATGGAATGAGACCTTCACTGCACTGTAGCACCTCTTCTCAATCTATGCATCCCGTCACTCACACCCCGCAGGTATTTATAGCCCCATCATCCTTGTGTGGCGCCATCTGCAGGAGCCTGAAGTTACTACCACTTTCTCATGTTTCGTCCAGTCAGCTTTTCAAACAATCTACCCCCCTCTGCTTCTCCCTATGCAGATAGACCCAAAGACATTCAATAGTGTTGAGGTTCTGGATTCTGGGCTGGTCAGGCCATTGTTCTGAGAACACCAGCATCTTCTTCGTTGGATGTGTCTGTCTCCTTTTCTCAGAGAGGAGCTTATTAACAGCTACACATCGGAACAATAGACAGAAACACCTGTGGTGTTCTGATCTGAAACAAGAGTGGAGCTCGTTTCTCTCAACAGTAGCAATTATTTACATCATTAAAGTCTCTCTTGCGTGTCCGACATTTCCTGAGGTACTTGTGGCCTCACCTCGTGTACATCCACGGTCAGTAGTGGGTTGCTACTGCGTAGTTTCAAACAGACTTCACAGTGAATGCTGGTTCTTCTCGTGTTCTAAATGGGAAATATAGGTGACTGATCTAGGTGAGATATAAACTAAACTGTCACTCGTTTGGTGGGACTGTGTAAAGGTGCCTTAACGTTAGGAGGGTTCTAAAAATCCTTAATAAAGTGCCTTAGTTGAGGAGCCTAACCCGTCTGCAGCATCAGTGTTAAAACAGTGCCGTTGTCTGTCTGATGAAATGACTACAGTACAATAAGCTTGCATTACAGCTTGCCTTACATACTCACTTCAAAGTCTTGTCACTTGACATGGATCATTTTTGATGTTATCTAATCCGGATCTTTCTGAGTGTGCCACCAGGCTCTTCATAATAGAGATGTAAGTAAATCATCATATCAAAAGAAACCCTGAAAGACAAACGCAGTGTTCACATGTGGAGCCATCACTGCATCTTCATGACATGTACAGCATTCTCAGGAGGTGGAAAGTGAGGAATTACAGCTACTCTGGTTGCAGTACTTGAATGCATTTCCCCTGAGAAGAGTCGAATCAGAATACGGCCAGTTTTACTTTGGTTTATTTACTTCTAGTAAGGGATTTTGAAGGGTGAAGAAGCATGAAAATTGCAACATGCTAGTTGGCTAAGTTAGCTAAAGAGGAACTGTGTTCTTTTACCATTTAATTCATACAGTGTTGATTACAAACAGCAGTTTAACAGCTATAGGTATATATCATCATCAAAGAATAGCTGCACCCAGAAGGAGGTGTGGGATTGCAGTGCTATTGGGAAGGAAGATAAAGGTTACCAGGAACAATAAATGATGATACATTTAGACTGATATGGGTAATATTTATTGAGCTACACATACAGAAGTAGTGTCTCTCAGTATGGTGAACGCAAGATGCCAGACGTCTCGTTACGGAGTTGTAGAGGTTCCTAATGGTGTCCTGTGATAATCCATCCCATGCAGCTTGAATATTCTCACACAGTTCCTGCAGATTCTGCGATAGGGTTGGAGGTGGAGTGACACCAGGCCGTCTGGACAGGTGACAACAAGCCACTCCACCTTGTGAAGAATCTTAGCTGCCCATATCTCTCTGGAAAAACCCCACTTCTGGAAAAAGTTGTTCATTCTCATAAATCTTTATTTAACTGACAGAACTACAAAAACCTTCATTCATTCATTCGTTTATTAATTCATTCATCTTTTAAACCACTTATCTTTTTGGTTTGCGGAGGTTGCTGGAGCTTCTCTGAGAGCTTGTTGGGCGTAAGGTAAACAACAGATCTCCAGTGTTTTCACTGACAAACTTAATTGTATTTGGTACAGATAAACACATTTCGTATTAGATTCCTGCAACACACTCAAAATCAGTTGGGACAGAGGCATGTTTACCACTGTGTTGCATCACCTTTCCGTTTAATTGCACTCTTTAATGGTTTGGAAACTAAGGATACTAATTGCTGCAATTTCCAAGTGGAATGCTCGGTACAAGCCCCACAGGACTTCTGCTTCTCAACAGTCTGTGGTCATTGCCGTCTGCATATACTGCCATTGTCTTGATGAACTAACCATGAACCCTTTGAAATAAGCACCTCTGTATGTCAGTATTACCTTCACACAAATGTGCCACCCATAACATGGGCACTGATGCCCTCTATGACATGACAGATCCTGACTTTTGCACATCTTGCTGGTAAAATTCCAGATTATTGTTTCTGTCTTTGGCACAGAGAACTTGATGTTCATTTTTCCACATTTTCAGTACAGACCGTTTGTGATGGGCTCGGGCCCAGAGATGGTGATGGATGGTAAAACACCTAAATTCTTTGCAGTCTTACCTTGAGACATATTCGTTTTGGACTGTTTGGCACAATGCTCACAAAGCTTGACATAAGGTGGTGAAGCACGACCCATCTTCCACGAGCACAAATAACAGCTGGGATTGGATTTGGCATGGACTGGACAAGTTTCTGGATGTAGGCCACATCAATGTTCAGACACTCATCAAAGAATTGCTCAGTTGGGCCAGATTTGGTGGATGCCCTCCCTGACACAATTCCAAGGAGAATTCCCTGTAGACTGGGATTTTAGCCACTGCTGGTAGACCCGTATGACTGTACGCTTTCATACACCTGCAGATTCAGCTACTTCCTTCACACTATGGTCTTTGGCACATCCAAATGCAATCACTCCTTTTAGCCAATCATTAACATCTGCTTTGGAGCCATTTTCCACACGACGAGACATTCACTGCACTGTGGCACCTCTTCTCAATCTATGGATCCCGTCACTCACACCCCGCAGGTATTTATAGCCCCGTCATCCTCGTGCAGCGCCATCTGCAGGAGCCTGAAGTTACTACAACCTTAAACACGACTCATTGTTATAGTTTATCAATGAAAGTGGTCAGCCAAAACATATTAGTTTATAAAGTATCCTATATTAGCCAAGTTGCATTGTAGTACCAGTAGTCAGTGAAAAGTAAGCCCATAAATGTAATAAGCCTGGGTTAAAATTCAATCCTAAGGCTTATTACGTAGTAATTACATAGGAAATTATGCAAATTGCTAATATGGGACCCCCATTTACAATGTAGCCGAGAGCCACAGGGAGGGTAAAAAAATACCAACAAATTAAGCTCTGCAAAACAACTATTTTTAAGTAGAGAAAATATTAATAATAATATTAATAATAATAATATTAATAACAACAATCGTATTAATAATAATAATAATAATAATAATAATAATAAATTAAAGAGGTTATAGGAGTAAGGAAAGGTACCCTGGACCTACTGGTCAAGTATTTTCATGTCAGTACTCTATAGGTCACATATAGTATTCTATGTTNTAATAATAATAATAATAATAATAATAATAATAAATTAAAGAGGTTATAGGAGTAAGGAAAGGTACCCTGGACCTACTGGTCAAGTATTTTCATGTCAGTACTCTATAGGTCACATATAGTATTCTATGTTGGTCCTTCACTGGTCATAGTTTCCTTGTATCAATCATTCATAGGTCAACACCCCGTAGGTCACATCTAGTATTTTCCTGTCAGTATGTCCACACCATATGTTAGCTACCTTCCAGATAACATCTTGGCAGCTTGAATACTCCTCATTTCCCCTCAGCAAACAAGGCCTGCCGATGAGTCTCCATACCACAGTCCTGTTCTCCTGGTGTAGAAGACGTGGTGCTGTTGATGTACTAAATGAACCCACCAGCAAGCCACCAGATCTCCAGAGAGAGAGAGAGAGAGTCAGCATCCTACAAAGCCTCTGTCTGCCTGACGGAGCCGGAATTGCCTACCAAGACGCCTCTCGCTTTCGTCTTCATCAGATTTCCCGATTGTGATTGGTAAGGGGGGGAAGGTTAGGGGTCTGCGGCGGAAACAGTCACTCCTCACAGCATTCAGACGTCGCATCGATGTTTGCGACGCCGCAGATATGAAATAACTGTTTCGAATATTGAAGAGCCCACTGCAAGCCAAATTAGCCTTTTCCCGATAAGAATGGGGTGTAATTACGCAGTCGTATCCAGGGCTACAGTCTCGCGCAAGCAATTCCATAAGCTTTAATGCGATCTTCACAGACAGAGGGGGAGGTGGGGGGAAGACGAGGAGGGTGGCTGTCTCGGCAGCTGCATTAGAGCGGCCTAATGCGACGTATTCATATTCGACCGCTCTCGCGCACGCGGCAGAAGAATCCTTCCCCATCTCCACGCATGAATCTTTAAAAGGGGTGAAATTGTGCAGTTCAGCTCCACTGCCTGCCTACACTTCTGTGTACGTCTAGGTTTACGGGCAAAAAGAAGAAGCCTTCCATTTATTTATTTATTTGTTTGTTTATTTGTTTATTTATTTATTTATTTGATGTTTTTTGTGCACGCATGTATTGAATAATGTCGAAGCCCATTGAAACCCTTGGAGCTGGCACCCCCCCAAGGGAGGTCTACTGGCCGGCCTTCGCCGCTGCCCTTTCTGCTGGCCCTGAGAGGGTGGACGAAAGAGAGTGAGCGAGTGAGTGAAAGAGAGAGCGCGAGAGAAAGCGCGAGGGAGAGAGAAATTGAATTTCCAGATGGCCTTTTCCTTCAATTCAGCAGTGGGTCAATATTGAGTGGTGAAAAAAGCATAAAACGACAGCAAATTGATCTGCATTCTGTAAAGAAGACAGCAGCAAGTGTTGGCCAGCTATTTCTGCCTCTTTATCATGCCTGTACCTGCTTCGGTTAAAGGACGGCCGCCTTCGATATGCAGATTTAAAAGCAAGTCCCCCAGGCACGAAGCGTTTAACCTCACCTTTGTTTCCTTCGTGTTCTACACGTTGAAAAACGCAAGGGTTCTTTGAAGCAACGCCATCGAAGAATCACTTGTTATTCCCTAAAGCACTGTCCAGCAGTTGGCTGTTAAACTGAACACACCTGCAGTTTTTTGGCCAAACTTTTTTAAGTTGGTGAAAGCTCGACCTCCTCTTTCTGAAGGCCCCCTAGTGGCCATTCAGCCAACAGAATTTGTAAGCACCTCACGTGTTTAAGGTGGTAGTAACTTCAGGCTCCTGCAGATGGCGCTGCACAAGGATGACGGGGCTATAAATACCTGCGGGGTGTGAGTGACGGGATCCATAGATGGAGAAGAGGTGCTACAGTGCAGTGAATGTCTCTCTCCATGTGTGGAAAATGGCTCCAAAGCAGATGTTAATGATTGGCTAAAAGGAGTGACTGCATTTGGACGTGTCAAAGACTATAGTGTGAAGGAAGTAGCTGAATCTGCAGGAAGCGTACGGTCATACGGGTCTACCAGCAGTGGCTAAAATCCCAGTCTACAGGAAATTCTCCTCAGAATTGGGCCAGGGAGGGCACCCACCAAATCTGGCCCAACTGTGCAGTTCTTTGGCGTCTGAACATTGATGTGGCCTACATCCAGAAACTTGTTCAGTTCATGCCAAATGCAATCCCAGTTGTTATTGGAGCTCGTGGAGGTGTTACACTTATAAAACTAGTCTGTACCTCTGCTGTCAGGGTATCTAGGACGTTGTTGGCTCTCTGCGTGTGAAATGCTGTGAAAAACAGTTCTGGGAAAACAATTCACACCTCAACACAAAGGAGAGCAGCGATAAAACACCGCGACCACAGCTTTCTTTCTTTGAAAATTCCTGTACAACTGCCACAATAAAAAATACCATGTTAAGTCCATATTCCAAACAATTGGGAGCGACATATCACCGTATCATTGATTCCACTCCACGCTAAAGTGACTCAGTATCACCTTTTCAGGTACAAAGTGGTGTAACAAGACATGAAGGGCTGGGGCTACCTGGTTAGCATGCTAACATCAATAGATGTAGATAACTGTGTTCATTTTGGAATTTTTTTTTTTTTTTGGAATTTTCTAAACCAGGAATTGCACCTTTAAACCAAAGAAAACACTTTGAAAGAAAATGTGTGATGAAAAAACGGCCCCTTCAATTCTGGTTTTGTATATCACATGCACAACATATAACTGGTTCTTGCACATATTATTTATTTATTTGTTTGTTTATTTATTTCCTGTATTTTACTAGGAAGTCCCCATTAACACCAAAGAATCTCTTTTACAAGAGATAGCAAGACAGCAGCCGTACAGACTTACAGCATAATAAAACCCCAATGACAAAAAAACATCCAACGACATAAAATATGACATAACATAATATATACAACAGCTAATTAAACTCACAGGCCTCTCAAGAAAAACAACCACATGTTTAGGAACACATAGTTATGCTGATACCAACTGACCTGTTATTAAACTAAGTTTTAGCATTGAATAAAGGTGCCAATAAAGTCAAATAAAAGAACCCAGAACCCACAAAAAGAACCCAGAACCCATAAAAGAATTCAATTCAATTAATTCTGTGGTGCTTGAAATAGGATATATCCCACATTCCTCAGTTAGTTTGTGAACTTTTGTGATACTATCACATGGAAAAGCACTGGAGAGCTCCTTTATAGAACCATCCAGTGAAGTGTACTGTAATGTCTTCAATATCACTGTACTTGTAATGCCAAACGTCTGTAGTTCTCCTCCGGGTTTAAACATCCATCAATCAGGTGATGTAATATACACTATATTGCCAAAAGTATTCGCTCATCTGCTTGAACACACTTATGAACTCGAGTAACACCCCATTCTTAATCCATAGGGTTTAATATGATGTCAGCCCACCCTTTACAGCTATAACGGCTTCAACTCTTCTGGGAAGGCTTTCCACAAGGTTTAGGAATGTGTTCATGGGAATTTTTGACCATTCTTCCAGAAGCACATTTGTGAGGTCAGACACTGATGTTGGACGAGAAGGCCTGGCTCACAGTCTCCACTCTAATTCATCCCAAAGGTGTTCTATCGGGTTGAGGTCAGGACTCTGTGCAGGCCAGTCAAGCTCTTCCACACCAACCGCGTTCATCCATGTCTTTATGGACCTTGCTTTGTTCACTGGTGTGCGGTCATGTTGGAACAGGAAGAGGCCGTCCCCAAACTGTTCCCACAAAGTTGGGAGCATGAAATTGTCCAGAATGTCTTGGTCTGCTGAAGCATTAAGAGTTTCTTTCACTGGAACTAAGGGGCCAAGCACAACCCCTGAAAAACAACCCCACACCATAATCCCCCCTCCACCAAACTTTACACTCGGCACAATGCAGTCAGACAAGTATTACCTTTCTCCTGGCAACCGCCAAACCCAGACTTGTCTATCCGATTGCCAGATGGAGAAGTGTGATTTGTCACTCCAGAGAACACGTGACCACTGCTCTAGATCTCTACTTTAACTCATCTACATGGTTTGTGTAGTCCAAGGGTTGTGGTTTGGTTGGGTCTATAAGGTGAGGTGAGCTAGCAAACATAGAGGAATAAACTTTGATCAGTTGATCAGGTGCTTCTTCTACGACATCACTCTAAAACCCCTTTATTTTTACCAGTGTTCCTGAAAAGGCTGGAGATCAGTGTGCAAAACGTTAAGGTATGTATTCCAGTCCCAGTCTCTAAAAGCGGAATCTCTTTTCTTCTTTCCGAGCATGGAATTTTCCCCTGGTTCTCCCTAATTCACCGTGTCCCTGTGATGCAGTGCCCAATTGCCATTCCTGCCATTCCCCAACATGGGGCCACAAGTCAGGCTATTGGTGTCAGGGGTGGGGTTTGTTAGATAGGAATGGAGCCAGAGCTGGGGATCCTCTATAATCGACAATATCTGGCCACATGCCGGGGGGAGATAAGACCAGGGTTCATCTACCTGCTCAGGGAGAGAGGGATCTGTCCAAAGGGAGACTCCTGGGGCGGGGGGTGTTGTGGGAAAGAAGGAGTAAAGCAGGCTATAAATGATTGGATCCCAGCTCACCAAAGTAGCGCAGAGAAGATTGTAATAGCTCGGGAAATGTGACATTCCGGCTCTGTGTAGTAGTTGTTGTGGACCTTTACAGTTTGGCCTACTCTTAGCACTGGGGCATATGTTGGCTTGCTCACATCACATTCAAGCCATTGAATTCCAGTGATACACGTGGTCAAACTTTTGACCCTGTTTATTTCTAACAGTATGTCATACAGTATCAGAAACCTCGCACGTCTTAGCCGAGCAGCTTCCTATAGGGGTCTTGACCGCTGTTTTAAAGGCTTAAACCAATAGACAAAGTGCACTAACTCTATTAGCTCCTATAGCGCTGTATACACGGCGGTGCAGACCAATGCATTCCAAACCCAAAGACAGTTTAGAGGAGTTCTGCAGTAGTTTACAGTACAGGCTCACTGATCTGCAGCCAAGAATTTAATGATCTGGACCTGCGCTGCCCGAAAACACTCCAATAGCTTCCAATAGCATCAGCAAGTTCGCCAGGGAATTGGCAAAGTGTATGCAGTATCGTGGCCGGTAAAGGGCCACCTCCTGACTGTCCTTATGAGGGAGCAGCTGCCACGGGGCAGAGGAGAAGAAGAAGCTTCTAACCTAGAATACGGAAAGCGTCTCAGGGGAGCAAGTGACTCAGGAACCACCACCCCCCACACCCTTTCCACCCCAGGGACCTGCCACTTTGACATCCTTAAATGCTTTGTATGTGTGGGTGGGAGAGGTAGCTGGAGTGAGAGTTATAGAGTGTGTGTTTGTGTGAGAGAGAGAAACAGACAGACCAGGATTATGTGTATATGTGTGTCTGTAAACACACTGTTGGAACTTTGAGAAGGAGACATCTTATTTTGGAGATTAGCTAGGAGATAATCTGCATACATAAGGAAGGGAAAAGGGGATTAAGTGCAAGAGGACTAGAGGGACACAGGAAGATCTAGAAACAATGGGATTTCCCACAACTGTGCAAGATCTGGTAGACCACCAGAACTGTCCCCATAAGGTAAACAGCACTTAAAGCTTTCGCCTTTGAGAGAGAGAAGAACATCAAGCTGCTTCATATCTGAGGTGTTTCCGTCTGTCCATCCTTCCACTGTGAGAAGACACCTGAACACTATGGAGCCTTGAAAGGATGTGTAGCCGGTGGGTTGTGATGTGATGAGGTCAATAAGGTTCCCTATCACCC
>JAVGWN010002558.1:0-11006 GCA_034552555.1 Semaprochilodus insignis
GTTTATCTCAGGTTGATGACTCTTCTGTTTCAGCAGTTGTGCTTCTTAGACGACAAACTAATTAGCAACTGCTGAAGGTTCCTAACTCAGCCTTGTTATTTCCACGAGCTAGCTAACATGGAATATCACTGTGCAAACAAAACAGCATGTAGCCAGGCTTCCTGTGCTTCTGACAGGGAAGTTTCAACAGAAAAACTGTTGGAGGTGTTGACTAAAACCTATCAACACAGAATATGAACCAAATGTGAATGTTATTAATTGTGTAACTGTGTAATTACAATGTAATTATATGTAACAGTATACATCTGTGTTTGTAATAACCTTTAAATAATACAGTAAAACAGCACTTCTAAGGTTAAACAGCATGTAGCCAGGCCTCCTGTGCTGCTGACAGGGAGGACTCAGAAGAAAATAGTTGGATCTGTGGACTCAATCCTATCAGTACAGAATGGGAATCAAACGTAAATGTTATTAATTGCATAACTATGTAATTACCATTTAATTATATGTAATTACTATGTAAGTACACATCTGCATTTGCAATTGCATTTTAAGAGTACAGCAAGACAGCACTTCTAAGGGTTATGTTTGAACTTCAGTGAACATTCTTTGGCTGAATTTTCCCTGCCCTACCTCTTTCCTACAAATGCTAATGCTGATATCGCTGTGCAAATAAAACAGCATATGAATGTATAAGTAATGCACTCTGTAACTAGATCATTTCTATGCTATTAAGCATTTTATTTAACCTGTGTAGAGTTATTAACGTTGTAATAACTAGTTAAGCATGGACTACATACTTCCAGCCCAGCCCTTGTTATTTCCAAAAGCTAGCTAACATGGAATATCTCTGTGCAAACAAAACAGCATGTAGCCAGGCTTCCTGTGCTTCTAATAATGAGGGCACAGCTAGAAAACAGCTTAAACTGTTCACGCAAACCTATTAATACATAACAACTATCAACTGTACATGTAATTAATGGTGTGACTATGTAATTACAATGTAATTATATGTAATTACTATGTAAGTACACATTTGTGTTTGAATTACATTGGAATAGTACAGAAAAACGGTAATACTAACATTCCACATTTAGGGGTTAAACTTCAAACATTTTTCTGCTGAAGGTTCTCTGCCCAACCTCATTCCTACTTAGCTAGCTAATGCTGATTATCGCTGTGCAAACAAAACGGCATATAAATGTATGAGTAATGCATCCTGTGCCCATTTCATTATTATGTTATTAAGCATTAACTGTGTAGCGTTATTAATGTTGTAATAACTAGTTAAGCCTGGACTACATCTTTTTTCCTGCTTAAGCTTCCCTGCCCAACCCTTGTTATTTCCACAAGCTAGAGAACATGGAATATTACTGTGCAAACAAAACAGCATGTGGTGAGGCTGCCTGTGTCTATGGTGTGGATGTTTCAGCAGAACAAAGCTGAAAGTGTTGACCCAAACCCGTCAATATGGATCATAACCCGAAAGTAAACGTAGCTCACTGCATTACTATGTAATTACTATGTAATTAAACACTCAATTTCATAAATACATGTGAAGAGTCCAGCAAAACAGCAGCAATGACTCTCCATTTTAACGGGCTAAACTTGGACATGTTGTTTTCCTGTTAAAGGCCGCCTAGTTATTTCCACAGCTAACGTGGAACATCACTGAGCAAACAGAACAGAAAGTAGCGAGGCCTGCCTGCACGAGTGGCCTGCCTAAAAACGCAACCGCTGTAGCTGCTCTACGCGGCTAGTGAAGTGGACAGAATTAACAGCTTGCTGACATCACGGTACATCGTGATCGGCCTCACTATATAAATAGGATGTCTCATGCATGACAGTGAGAGAGAATAACAGCCACTGTCTATCGCACTTCTCTTCGCAGGTTAAAGTAACTCTTCTTCTTGGGCTAGACCTCATTGCTAGTCATCTCTTTCATGTATTGCTGCTCTGCTGCTATAGCAACACTGAATTTAGCACACTCTTCTGCACTGCATGCCTGGGCCTCAAGGACAAGCGTGTCGTATGAGTAGGTGCAACTGAATGTGCTCATCGGAGCCCACATTCCGAAAGTTACTGAGTGCACTGGTCAGTTTGGTTCAACTGGGAATTCACATGGGTTTCTTTACTGAGGCATCGCGAATACTGAGAGATGTGAGAAGATAGCCTTGAAAAGCCGTATCACAAAGGCCTATTGAAGCGGACAGTGATTTGCCATCCTGAAAATCATGTAGGCCGCAAATACGGATGGAGACATAGCTGCTTCCCCTGTTGGGAGCTGTCTACAGCTATTGATTTCTTCCCCTATCTGTTCTAAAGACCTATTTCCTGAGTGGCTCGGGTCCTGAGGAAAAAGGTGGATATCCTTACTGCGCTGAGTTTTCCTTTATTGTCTGAAAAGCAACTTAATTTTAAAAACCTGCCATACTAGGGTATTCCCCAACTTCCTTCCTTGCGCTCATAGTCAGGGCATTGAAAGCTGACGTCCTATTGCATTCCATTTTATTCCAAAGTGATGTTGGACACTCACCGGTAAAGATGGGGCAAAGTTTTTCCCAGCAAGTGATCCCTCCTTGAGAGGTGAACTGGCCAAGAGCCACCTCCAGGAAAAACACAGGTAGGCCTCCACCGAAGAGGAAAATGAAGTACGGGATGAGAAATGCACCTAGGCGTGAAGAAAACAGAAGAAGACAAGGTGCGTCTCGATAAGTCTGTTTAATTCCGCTAATCATTAAATTCTATTAACTGTATGTACAATGATTGACTATGAGCCCTAACTGAACCTCAGTCAACCATTACAGCCTGTACCCGTGATGCACTCTTCTGTACTTCCTGTGCAGGTAATCAAAGCATGCATGCTTCTCCAAATATGGGCTTGTGAAGCTCAGAAGACCGAGCGATCTCTTGACCCCGATTCAAGTCAAATGTATCTGATCTCCAGAGCTACTGCATGATTCAAAATGTTTTGATCTCGAACTCAGATTCATCATGAATCATTCAGCAGGTTGCTTAAACGTAATACCACATGACCTTCACGATAAGTTCCATTAGAGCAGATTCAACTAGATCTGAACCACAATGACGAGCACTTAATTATTTCATGGCTCGGTGCTCAAGAAGCACCTCTAGTACAAGATGTTCAAAGCTTTACTCACCTCCACCATTCTTGTAGCAGAGGTACGGGAAACGCCAGACGTTCCCTAAACCGACAAAGCCTCCAGCCACGGACAGGAGAAAGTCAAGCTTGCTGGCCCACTTCTCACGCTGAGGGTGCTTACCCTCAGCCTCATCCTCAGGCCGGGTGCCGGGGCTTTTCCCCGGGGAGGGCTTCAGAGTGTCCTTGTGGAAGTCCTTCAGACATTGGAGCTTCTCTTTTTGTGCCATGCTGTTGAGGAGAAAGCATAATGGGCTTAAACTTTAGGCTTATTATTGGGCTAGTAATCTTAGGGCTTATTGTCTCGTACTGCAAATTGTTTACTAACTACTATTAATATGTAATACATAAATTGCTAAGGGGAACTGAAGTCTGTTATTACTAGTTATTACCGTCATTTTGATGTGCTTTCAAATGTAACTTGAGTGTGAAATTACAAGGTGGTTACATACTTATTTGTTTGTTTAAAGTCTGAGATTAACCTCTACAAGCTTGTATGAGTTGCCACCATCATTTCATTGCAAGTAATTACAAATTTAAAGTGTAATTACATTGTAATTACAACGCTATGAAACACGACTATGATTATGCCTAGCAATTACATAGCTATGCTAAATTGCATGTACACTTTTTCAAGTCTTAGATAACAATTCATCCTTAGATGACGAGAGTTATGTCATTTTGTTGGTACCAATTAGAAGCATACATGTATTATTACATATGAATTACATAGTAATTACAATGCTATGACAAATTACATTGAAATTAGCTTAACATGGAGCCTATACTTAAGTTTTGCTCCATGTCCAAGAGAATGTTTGACGTTATTAATGTCATCTTGTTGTAACTACAAAGTTTTAATGTATAATTACATAGTAATTACATTGTAGTTACTATGTAATTTACTTAATATTCTCAAGAAACAAGTATGCATCTGCAAAACTTATTATTTTAATAGTTTCAGTGTCAAGATATGATAGACATTGGCAAAACAATCATCACCAACAACTACGACTTGCAGAACAGACAGATAGGAGGCACGATGATGCAAACTTCAAGCTGACAGTTTTGCTATGAAGTCTTGACATTTCAAACATGAGCCAAAAAAAAAAAAGTTAATGTCCAGCATCTGCAGGACCAGAAACGTCTGCATGGAGGTGACAATCTAGCCTGTGAAGAACTGTTCTTTTTAAGCTTCAGTGAGGTTTTAACACAGGAACCCTTCTAACACATGTACAGAATAAAGTGTCAGGCTACAACCAAAGCGAGTTCAGACATCGTGAAGGACGAGCAAGAGAAACAACACACTGAGAACCCCATTCAAGCCAAGCGTGTGCAGCCTGTGTCCATCGTGTTCTGTCCCTTTAATTAATGTAGCGTTTGTGTGTCAAACCGCTATTCAAAGAGGGAATTGTTATTACTGACTCAGGGTGTCCCGTTTCAAAGCATGAGCCAAGAAGGACGGTGGAGCAGCCCGAATGCAATCCCAGGGAGCCAGATTGCGATGTCAGAAATGCTCTGGCGCCCTTACGCCCAGCTCCTTTTCAACTTGGCACGGATAGAACAAACTACAGCCCCCTTGCAAGGTCGCGCTTTCAAACACAGCTCCGATTTAGGACTGCCTTCCTTTTTTTTTCTTGGAAAAATGCAAACAAATCCAAGCCTATGGCAGCTCTGACACTTGCAGCCCAACCAACACAAAGTAGGTTTCTATGTCACCTTGTTGGGAAGAAAAAAGTGACGGGAGAAAAAGTAGCATGGAGAAGAAAACGGAAAAATACAACTTCCAAGGGGACGGACAATGCCAGCTTGAAAGCAAGCTTAATATTCCTACTATTAACATTCACGAGACATGAGTCGAATCGCGGTGACCTCTTTGCCAGGCAGTCGAATTCGATATTAAAGCCCAACACTGGACACCAATGTCCTTGATGTACCAGCCAGCCTTTTTCTACAAGCATTACCTATTCATTGTGAGGAGTACTCCGTATCATGATAGTGCGACAGAAAGGTTTAGCCGGATGACGGATACAAGCGGAAAACATACAACTGTCAAGACAAAACATTGCACCGTGTTTGGTAAATACAACTCTGTGAGGCACAGCGAGGAAGCGTCATTGGATTTACACAGAAAACATTACAGACTCTAAACGACTGTCCGGTTACACAACGCCTGCTTCGTGCTCATCCTCTTTTGCTGGGGTTAAAACTGTACATTTCCGAGGCTTAGCAGCTTTCTACAACTCCAACATCATTACATTACATAAGCAAGAGCAATCCTTCAGCGCTAGTGTCCTGTGTCTTTGCTTGTTGCTCCAAAACTTGCCTGGCAGGGACTCAAAATGAGACTGCTATTGAGTACCGGGACCAAAAAATTGCATGTCCAGTTTACAGATTCTTGGCACCAACCTGCACAACTTTGTGGAAGTTTTATAAAGAATGGACCAATAGACCATTACTTACATTGATATGCATGGAAAAGCTACAATATGGGAGATTTTCTAGCTAATTATAGTCTAATATTATGATAAGCAGGTGCTATCACCCAACAAACCAAACAAACAACCCCTTCAGATTCACCCATTAACGTTCAAAACACAACCAATCACGACAGAACTCAAGTTCAGAGCTAAACAGTCATACAGCCTTGGGCTCAGAACGGCAATTAAATCATTTCCTCTTAGTAACTACCCGTCTCCGACACACCGGAGCAAGCCATTTGGTTGCGGTTCCCTGCACTTACATTTCCTTCATGGCTGTTAGTGTGTCGAGGAGTGCCGCTCTCTCTCCGTTGTCACCATGCCTCGGCTGCCACAGCCTAAATGTCCATGCAGCTCAGAGTAAGCCCAGATTGACAGCGTGACCCGCCCCCCCTCCCACCCCGAACTAAGACAATTAAATGCAATCAGCAGATTGGGCTTGGCTTTGGAGCTGAGGGCGGGAGGCGGGAGGGGGGTGTGGGTGGGAATGACACGGACCGGGAGAGTAAATTTCCACTCCCCAAAAGTGTTAGCAGGAGGGCTGCGACCTGTCCGCTTTGCATGTGCCGCGTCCGCTCACTTGTGGTAATCCGAGCCGCAGACTTGGACGCTCCAAACAGGAGCGGCCCGGGGACAGCAAGCCCTCACCTCTGTTTCATTTCAAGGCCTGTCTATTTAAACCCTCTGTAGCTCTTAATAGCTTTTCCAGTAACACTGGGTGGCTTGGCTAAGCGTGTAAAGTAAATCCAAGAACAGAGGATTCCAGAGTCCTAAATATAAAGTGGGGAACTTATAAAATGATTGTTAATGTAATAACATGATTATAAGGCTGTAATTATACTGAACTAATGGGTAATAACATGATCATAAAGCTTATTATAGTGAATTAGGGAACACTTTGCTACGGCTGAGGTTTTTTGGGGTTTTTTCAGGCTAGCTGAAAAAATGTGTACTCTGAAGCTGGCCTAAGCAAGGTCCAGTGCATTTGCATGAGCGAAGTGTGGCTGATGACAAAACAGCCATTGTATGGCCAAGGCCAGCTCTTTCCCTTCCAAGAAAAAAAAAAAACACAGTTGAAAACAGGACCGCCACAGCACTGGGGAAAGTTTCCTTTTAAAAGGGTCAATAAAATATTTCAAATGAGTTACATTTTAGAGAAATCAAGTCGTTCAGAGTCCTTTGATGAAACATCTCAGGTTTCCTGCCTGGCCAGAAAACGTGCTGCTCCCTCTTCAGCTCCAAACAAGAGGCAATCTGCTAAGAACGCTCCAGGAAGCCCCTAATTAGAAGTGATTTGCGGTGCTAGGTCAATGAATCGACTAAAGCGTGGAGTCACAACAGCTCCTCTTCGCCCTGCCTCACCCCCTGCTGCCGCTTAGGGACTTTCGTAAGCCGCCAAGGACTCAGTCATGCAACCAAACGGCTAGCAGGCTGGTCCCGGCCACTGGAAGAGATTTTTACAGGTCCGGCATCCACGTGAGGCTCTGGGGCTCATTATGTAACCGCTATTTAAAAACCATGTACACTTCCCCCCAGGCGCGCATGTTGTACTCTCTTCCCCCCCCTCTTTTTAATTCATCCATATAATGCCCACTCACATGCCTCTGAGTGTTGACCACAGATCCCGGGTCTTGCAAGGGGAAGCACGAAACCTGGGCAACACGCAGATTCGGGCAAACTCTTGGCTGCAACTCACCATAGCACTGACAGGGGGACGTGATCTGTGATAGTTGGATGAGCTCCAGTGCCCTTTGTTTATGCCATCAATGTGAATGCTAATGATAATGTAAACAAAGTAAGGGCTCAAAATGGACCAATTTTGACCATTAACTCAATGTTCTGGAAGCATAGGACACTGCCCTTGCGTCACAGATAAGCCCCACTAAGTCTGTCTCTGCTTCTTTAGGGATTCACATTGAATTCCCTTCTCAAACAAAAGGAAAGGTGTTCTTATTTTGGCAAACAGAAGAAACTGGGTTAGTAGAACTGGTTAATAATTGGTCTGTTATTTGAGCTACAAGGCCAGTGTAGCGCTAGATAAAACAGAGTTAAAGCAGGAGATAAATTTGCCTTTGTTGCCTTCCGCCTGCAGAATCCCGGTGCTAACCTTGGATTCCAACCTCTAGTGACCCAAAATTGCTTTGCCCATGAACCCCTTCTTGTTTACCATCCCACGACAGCACATGGTTGTACAAACAGAGATGACATGGTCAGCATAGAAAAAAAAACAGCTCATTTATTAGCAACATGACCATTTTCCATGCACTTAAACAAACTCTGAAGCAAGAACATCCCATAAAGCCAAGACTAATCCATCACCAGCATCAAACAATATCAGGTATCTTCCTGTGGCCACCAAGAACTTTCATTCTTTCTGAACCACCTATCATTACACTAATATGATACTAAGCTGCTTCTCCACTAGAACAAGACTGAGCCAAAAGCAGCCAAGAACAAGCCAGAAAGGAAAGCAAGTCTCTATCGTCTGTTGACAAGGCACTCTTTCAGGGATTACCTGTCTACCCCGTCCCCTAGCGAAGACATGGAATCAGAGGAGGCTAGATGGTCCAGCTTGACTTGAGTTTTTTCAGGCTTGCCAGAAGGAGAACGTACCCGAAACCATGCCAGTGCAAGAGTAGGGGATCTTGCCACATGGTTGGACAGAGGGGCAATCCTTAAATTGCCTTGAGGGCAGAAAAAAGGAGGGGGTTCTGGTGATGGGGGAGTGGACCTGGACTCTTAACACTTTTGACTCATTCATTCCAAAAAACGAAGAGAAACACACGCACAAAAAAAACACATAAGTGGGAGGGGATGGCAGCTTGCCCAATGTGGAGACAGTGGAGAAGCTTAGTATATAGGCTCCCTACATGCACATACACATTGTGATTTATAGCTGATTTGAATGGAATGGTAGCTAAAGTGATGTGTAGGTGCTTGAACCTGAAATAAAAAACACAAGTCTAGCAGGACACTATCATTGCCTTTGTTTGGCTATACAGGCACTGGTTGCACCATTGTTTACTTCCTCTCTCATTGCAGTTCCTCTTTTAGACGAGCTCCGTACAGCTCTTTGCATCTGTTGGCTTCTTGTCACTTATTTGCTGTTTGCACAGCACCACAATAAGTGCATGGAAGTTCAGTATGTTAGTAGGCAAACAGTTTCAGATAAGTAAAGTGACCATTACAAAGCCCATTACTGTTTCTCTGGCACACATACAGAGGAACACAAGGGAGGGACTTGCTTTGACTTTTAATCTTGATATCAACAAGCTAAGCATGCACAGGACCTGCGCAACACATCACTAGGATAGGGGAACAACAAAGTCGTTCTGACTGGTGTGGAAGGCATACTAGATGGCTCGGATGCAGAAGATATCTGATCGATGAGGTTAGGAGCCCATTAAAGAGTCCTCTGGAGAGGAACGGACACGATAGCTTTTAGGCCAAAGGTTATTCAATTGAACGTGATTCAATCATTCGAGTCTGAGAAACTTAGCTGGTTTCTGCAAAAGCTTCTACAGCAAAACGTTTCAGGACGATGTTTCAGGCCAATGCAGCCAAGAAATTAGCGAGAAACTGCAGTCAGTTGTTTCAGAGGGCTTTGAAACGGTGATGATGATGGGAACCAGGGGTCAGGAACTAGGAAGACATAGCCACCAGTGGACTGACAAGTCTGGATTATGGCAAAATACAGGAAAATCTAAAAGTGAGAAAGCTTTAGAGGGCAAATAAATGCTTTCAACGCAAAACCATCATACGTCCCAGGCAGCAAATTCACCACCTCTTCATGTAATAGCTTTCTGTGAGGGAGCTAGACGTCTGGTTCCATTCACCACCACTGTGAACAGTTCTGACTGGGAAAGTGTTTCCCTAGAACGGCGCATTTAACGACAAATCACTCTGTTTACATCCTAAACATTTGCGTATGCTGAAATTCCGGATAACCATCGCAAATCCCCTTTAACTTTAACCCCCAAGCTACCTCCGAAAACGGGAAGTCGCCTGTAGTAGAACGCTGCACGATATTTGTAGTTATACGGGTTTCGCATCCGTATTCCGTCAAAGCTGCATCGGGATTGGCTAAGCGCTTCGTACCCGTGCGCTGATTGGCTGGGGAAGCGGCGACGGTTGCTACGGATGACGCAGGCAACTTGTCAACAAACAGAACGAACTCCCAGCCAATCGCAGCGGGGCTTGACGGAAAACGGGTGGAGGTTAGAGAAACTAACTCCGGAGAAACGGTTCTGTCAACGAACTGTCACGTTAAGGAGGAAATAAAAAAGGGGGGTTCAAACGACGAAAAGGTGCAGCTGCTGAGGGTTTACCAGGGACATTATGACTTAGTTTGAGGAGAAAAGCAGCTTCATCTCGCTACGGAGGAGCGCAGGTAACGCTGACTGGAACGGAGTCAGACAGCAACGCAGCTATAAACAGTAATTCAGTTCAGCGTGCTGATGTCGCTTACTCTAGTTTTAGGGGGTGACTTTTAGGAGAAGGGGGTCTTTCTGACTTTCCTCCTTCGCTGCGAGGACTTTAACCGGGATTTAAAAAAAAAAAATCCTCCTGGTGAGGCAACCATGACAGCAAGACATAAACAAGACCTTATTTGCACCTGAAACTGGTCCTATCTGTGACTGAAAACAAGCTGCCGAGCGTCAACAAAACGCGTCCAGCTACTGAAACACTGTTAGCATGTTATTAGCATGATGGCTAATAAAAACTCACCCAAAATGGGCAGCTAGCTCTGAAAAAGCTGGAGTTTTAAGCCTACAAAAGATGGGGAAAAAGAAAAGAGGGGGGAAATAAAAAAAACAAAAAAAAAACCAAATAGCTCAGTCACTATTTGACCGTTAGGTGTAATAAATTAGCGAACATAAATGGAATAGTTTAAAAGAGAGAGAGAGAAAGAAAAATTGCTGATAAAACCACTTCCTGGACAACATGTCAAACTTGCAGCAGGTGGGAGAACTCAAGACAGCTCAAACACATCCACATATGTAACACGCACATCTGACTCCTGCTGTTAAAAACCATCTATTCCCCTGAATATGGCTGTTATAATGAGTCGCGCTGTATTAGCAGCCTCTCTTACCTGTGATGCTTCTCCTTTTACTCCTTTAGTAGTGACTCTCCTCCCTCGTCCGTGTTGCGCGCCGCCTGCTCGCCGAGTGAGAGAGCCCTGGCGGTAAAATTTAATTTATAAGCTCTTTCTTTCTGACCTTTGTCTCTGAATACGGGTGACCATCAGACAGCAGCATGAGTGGAAAAACACCGGCCAGCCTCACCAGCGCAGCTTAAAGACGCAGCGCCCCATCTACCAGCCCTCATTCACACATACACGGAGAGCGCTCGGCGCGCGCACC
>JAVGWN010002559.1:0-10497 GCA_034552555.1 Semaprochilodus insignis
TTCCTCTAAACACTCCGAGATGAAAAAACAGTAAGCCCCATCTCCACACCATTCTAGGCTCATTACTAGCTGCTATAAATGATGATTAACAGGGAAGGTGTTTTATTTTCCATATTTAAAAATACATCACATTTTGGTTCCCATGTGATCACTCCGGAGAAGTGTCATTCTTGTGCTTAACAGACAAACAGAGAGAGAGAGAGAGAGAAGAAGAAGGAGAGAGAGAGAGAGAGAGAGAGAGAGAGAAGAAGGAGAGAGAGAGAGAGAAAGAGAGATAGAGAGAGAGAGAGAGAAGAAGGAGAGAGAGAGAGAGAAAGAGAGAAGAAGGAGAGAGAGACAGAGAGATAGAGACAGAGAGAGAGAGAAAAAGGAGAGAGAGAGAGAGAGAGAGAGATTAGGAGGACTGAGAGGTGGGTTTGCACCTTGTATGAATTGAGTGTGTGCAGTCCTGAGAGTCCTGGAGAGAAGTCCTCTGCGCTGGTAGCCCCTCAGTGTTATCCATCAGCGTTGCTCAGCTCATAGAAAGACAGATGAGAGTACAGGGGAGAGAGAAAGAGAGAAGGAGAGAGAGAGAGGGAGAGACAGATGAGAGGGAGATAAGAACAGTTTGGGTATTTGGTCCATTTGTGGAGAAATGTAAATTATAGTGGTACACAGATGGTATCAGCTGACTGCTTGTTCAGACCAGTAAGTTCTGAGTCTAGTGTTGAATGTAGAGAGTGTGTCTGATTCCCGAACGGATAAAGGGAGAGAATTCCACAGTTTCGGGGCTACACAGGAAAAGGCTGGACCACCTGCTGTGGTTCTAATTCTAGGGACTGTCAGCAGGCCGGTACTGTGTGAGTGGAGCGCATGTGTGGGTTTGTATGACTGAAGTAGTTCACTGAGATACTGAGGCGCCATTTAATGATTTATAGGTTAAGAGTAGAGTCTCGTACTCCACAGTAACTTTAACCGGTGTCCAGCGTAGTGAGGACAGTATCGGGGACATATGGTCATATTCTTTAATTCTTGTAATTTAATGATTTATAGGTTAAGAGTAGAGTCTCGTCCTCAGCAGTAAGTTTAACAGGTGTCCAGTGTAGTGAGGACAGTATCGGGGACATATGATCATATTCTTTAGTTCTTGTAAGGACTCTAGCAGCTGCATTCTGGACCAGCTGGAGCTCATATAGAGCCTTACTGGACCATCCTGCTAAAAGGGTATTATAGTAATCCAGCCTAGAGGTTATAAAGGCCTGCTCCAGCTTTTCCGTGTCCTTTAAGGATAAGATATTCCGTAGTTTAGTGACGTTCCGCAGATGGAAGAATGCTGTCCTAACTATGTTACACACGTGTATCAAAAGACAAACTGGTGTTGAAGACGACGCCTAGATTTTTTAGAGTTGAGCTTGGAGTAATAGTGTGGCCGTCTATATTCAGGACGAATTGGGAGAGTTTAGATCTCTCTGCATTGCGTCCGAGTAGCAGGACCTCAGTCTTGTTAGGATTAAGCTGAAGGAAATTATTAGCCATCCAGTATCTGATATTACCAACACATTCTTCAAGTTTATTTAGGTTTAAATCCTCGTTTGGTTTGGCTGATATGTAGAGCTGTGTGTCGTCTGTTATGGATGGTTCAAAGTCTTCACAGTTTTACATTGAGGAACATTTATCTGAAATTGTTCCAGTTTGTAGATGCAGTTTGTCACTGATTGGTGAACCTCTGCCCGTCTGTACTTCTGAGAGACGCTGCACCTCTAAAATGCTCTTTTTATACCCAGCCACTGTGTAAATCGCTCCTCCAGCTGTTTTTGTTTCCACCCATTGTTCCCCCGTCCCAACTTCTTTGAGATGTGTTGCTGCCATCAAATTCTGAATGAGTTTATGATGTTCATGAAATGGTAAAACATCATATACATAAATATATTTATTTACAACCCCAACCCCATATATAATATATAATGTGCTGTAGATTTTAATTATGGCACTATATATATTTAATATATATATGTTTCATATAGAAATATAAAAAAGAAAGAGAAGAAAGAAGCACTCTTCCTGATGAGTGACCTCTTCCTGGTGAGTGACCTCTTCCTGGTGTCACTGACTCATACAGACTGACAGTCCTCTATCACTGACTCATACAGGCAGCCCTCTATCACTGACCCCTACAGACTGACCTGCCTCTATCAATAACACGTACAGACTGACACGCCTCTATCAATAACACGTACAGACTGACCCGCCTCTATGAATAACACGTACAGACTGACCCGCCTCTATCACTGACTCTTACAGACTGACAGTCCTCTATCACTGACTCATACAGACTGATAGTTCTCTATCAATAACACGTACAGACTGACAGTCCTCTATCACTGACTCATACAGACTGACAGTCCTCTATCACTGACTCATACAGACTGATAGTTCTCTATCAATAACACGTACAGACTGACCCGCCTCTATCAATAACACATACAGACTGACACGCCTCTATCAATAACACGTACAGACTGACCCGCCTCTATCAATAACACATACAGACTGACCTGCCTCTATCAATACACATGTGAATGATCACATGTGAACCCCCAGAGCAGCTGAGTCACCTGGGCATCAGCGCCACCGTGGGGCTCCTGCCCTGTTTCTCCAGTTCATCACCCGGCAGGACAACAACATTTAGATGACCAAGCGTTTTGGCTCTGATTATGAGCTCTGTCTATGGGTCTGCTCCTTCATCGCAATTACTACCGTCCTGGACTAATCAGACCGTATCTAATAGATATTCTAAGCTCTTATTCCTGTCTTTTCTCTTCACCCGGGATCGACCCGAGGAGGTTGGGTTCCGCTCTTGAGCCTGGTTCCTCCCGAGGTTTCTTCCTTACCCAAGGGAGTTTTTCCTCGCCACTGTTGCCTCTGGCTTGCTCAAGGGGGGCTTGGACCCGGGTTTCTTACATCTGTACATTAACGCCGTTTTTATTTTCTCTTTTCTTGTTCGTTTAAAAAAAATAAAAAATAAAAAAAACTTATTTTCTGTGAAGCTGCTTTGAGACAACGTTGGTTGTAAAAAGCGCTATATAAATAAATTTTGATTGATTGATTGACAATAACACGTACAGACTGACCCACATCTATCACTGACTCATACAGACTGACAGTTCTCTATCACTGACCCCTACAGACTGACAGTCCTCTACCACTGACTCATACAGACTGACAGTCCTCTACCACTGACTCACACAGACTGACAGTTCTCTATCACTGACTCATACAGACTGACAGTCCTCTACCACTGACTCACACAGACTGACAGTTCTCTATCACTGACCCCTACAGACTGACAGTCCTCTACCACTGACTCATACAGACTGACAGTCCTCTATCACTGACTCACAGACTGACAGTTCTCTATCACTGACTCATACAGACTGACAGTCCTCTATCACTGACTCACACAGACTGACAGTCCTCCATCACTGACTCATACAGACTGACAGTCCGCTATCACTGACTCACACAGACTGACAGTCCTCCATCACTGACTCATACAGACTGACAGTCCTCTATCACTGACTCACACAGACTGACAGTCCTCCATCACTGACTCATACAGACTGAGTCCTCTATCACTGACTCACACAGACTGACAGTCCTCCATCACTGACTCATACAGACTGACAGTCCTCTACCACTGACTCACACAGACTGACAGTCCTCCATCACTGACTCATACAGACTGACAGCCCACTATCACTGACCCATGCAGACGGTCCATGTTCTCTCATCCATGGATGTGTAACCCTCTTTTCTTGTGGTGGACGCAGGTCATTCTACACCAGGAACAGCCAGGAACACCCAGGAACGAGGAAGTCACATCTGATTTCCACAGAACTATTAGATACACTTCTACTGCACTCATAAACCATGCAGAATTTAACAGCTGCATTCCAGACAGTGTTTTACTACAGTTTAAAGTTCTGTCAGGTTCTAATCTAGATCTTAAACTCTGAGTTGAACTGTTTCAGTCAGTGGGATGATGATGATGATGATGATGATGGTCAGGTGTTTCAGTCAGTGGGATGATGATCGTGGTNAGACAGTGTTTTACTACAGTTTAAAGTTCTGTCAGGTTCTAATCTAGATCTTAAACTCTGAGTTGAACTGTTTCAGTCAGTGGGATGATGATGATGATGATGATGATGGTCAGGTGTTTCAGTCAGTGGGATGATGATCGTGGTCAGGTGTTTCAGTCAGTGGAATGATGATCCGATGTAAGTGGTTCTCCTGGTTTATTAAAGAACAGGGCTCTATCAAAGTATGATCTTCACGACTGTGGAAGTGTATCATGGAACCAACAGAGGAGATTTCTGACGAACCTCAGAAGAGCTGCTGATGCTCATCAGGCTGAAGGTTCCAGAACCAAAAGAGTTTGGACTCCACCACCCACTGGCTTGACTGGGTACAATTGGCAGAGATTCAGGACCACCAGTACCCTTCCCAGGAGTGGACCACCACCAAAGAGCAAGACACGTATGGGCATGTCAGGACTGCAAGGAGAATCTCACTGCTCTCCTAAAGGAACGTTGCTGCGTGTCTGCAGTTTGATAAAGACCACATGGACGAGCCAGAAGAGCTCCTGGAACAGTGTTCTGTGGACGGAAACTGAACCTTTTAAATGAGAACCGTTCTGTCTGGAGAACAGTTCTCCTATCAAGACCCTAGGACTTTAACCTTCAGTGGTCAGCAGTATCTCCAGATGATGTTCTTGTTAGAGGTGAAGGTGACTGTACTACATGGGAGCGGTGTTGATCTCTAAACTGCACTGGATGCAGACACCACTCAGAATTCTGGACTGTAGTGGTGTTAATACCCAGTACAGTTCAGCAGATGATCCCTTCAGAAAAAGGTTGGAGCAGAATCATACCAACAGATAAACACACCCAGAAATTCCTGAACAGTCCATGGTTTTCCACAGAACTCGGAAGAGTACCTGAAAAAACACATTCCAAAGATATCAGTGAAAGAAGAAACTGTACATTAACACGGGTATCGGGTGTTGTGTAGCGTGGGCCGTACCAGAATGGAAGTGTTCTGGGAAACTGAACAGTTAACGGCTGAGGAGCTGACCTTCATCCTACTTACTCCTGCTTTATGTAGGTCATTCTTCTACTTCCTGGACCTCTCTGGACCTCTCTGGACCTCAGGAGAACACTTCTACAATAGTTTGGACGTTCTGTTATGTCTGAGTTTCCATATTTCAGTCCTCCATGTTTACACATCACCACGTGATCTGAATGGTCCTCATGGAATCCAGAGATACACATGAAGCGGGCCACATCCAGCTCTCTGTTTATCTCTGATTGGCCCGCGTGAGATTGTTGGTAAATTAGTCCAAACAGTAAAAGAAGTCAGGAGTAAATGTGTAACTACAACACCTGTTAAACTGTGACAGGTGCTGAGATACAGCAACACTTTTGTTGGTCCAGTCAGGGCGCGTACGCAGCTTCACTCAAATGTGTCAGTGAATGTGTTGGACAGCTTTCAAGAAGTTAGCTCTTAGCCCTTCAGTATGTCAGCTAACTTTAAAAACAGAGAGACTGATGCAGAGCACAGTTTTACCAAGGCTTGGAGTTCTAGATATCTATTTCCTGAAGTGGAAGGTACCGCTGTGTGCTTAGTCTGTGGAGGACAGAGAGCTGTGTTTAAGGATCACAGTCTGAATCACCATTATGACAGTAAACACACAGAGAAATACGAGAACCTGACTGATGCAGCGCGGGAAGATTAGCTAGCGAAGGATGAAGCTCCACTCATCCGGGGATGCAGCAGTCAGGACCAGCTTTGTAATATCCCACTAAATTACTAGAACCAGTAAACCGTTCTCTGACGGGGAGTGTGTTGGAGAACGTTTGGTGGACTCTGCAGCGCTAATCTATCCTGAGAAAACGAGGCGTTTGCAAGTGTGTCCCTCTCCAGGTGAACCGTAACGAGACAGGTCGAGGACAATGCGGGGAATTTGGAGCTTCAGCTGCAGAACTAAGCAGATCGTTTTAGCTGTTCTTCCTTGGCTCTGGACGAGAGCTGTGATGTCCATTATACGGTCCAGTTACTGTGTACGTGGGATAACGGAAAACTTTGAGGTGATGGAGGAGCTGGCAGCCATGTAGATAGATAGATAGATAGATAGATAGATAGATAGATACTTTATTGATCCCGAAGGAAATTTAGCAATGTGGTCAGTGAAAGGGACTACGACAGGGAGTGATTTGTTCCCAGACATTAATGTGTCCATGGACAAGCTGGGAGGTATTACAAGCGATGGCTGTCCAAATCTGACAGGGGAAATGTTGGACTGTTGAAGCGGACACAAGATAAAGCCACTGAAATGAACTCAGAACAGAAATCTATATTTTTGAATTGAGATATGAGATAAGAGACGCTCCTGGACGTGTAGAGGAGGTGCAGGACTGCAGTCTAAGGTACATGCCCTGGAGATGAAAAACAAAGCCGTAGATCAGGAGACGAGGTCGTGAGTGAATGACCTGAGGCTGGTAAACCTGCTGGAAGGTGATGAGGGATGTCTGCTGTTACATCTAAACGTGTGAAGCTCCTTCAGTGTGAAATGAGGCTTCAGAAGGTTAACCAGTATCTTCTTATGTCTCACAGAGAAAAGCTTCATATCATGGAGCAGCAGAGGTCACCAGTTCATCAGGCTAGAAATAGGCCTACTCCTACCAGAAGCACATGAGCTCCCCTCACGAGCCCCCTCTGTCATGTTCTGAGGGGGGTAATTATGGGGAAATGGGTTCTTTGGTTGAGGTGACAGGGCTGTCGTGGGCTGGAGGCCCTTGAGCAAGGCACCTAATCCCCAACTGTTCCCCAGGCGCCTGGATAGGTCTGCCCTCCACTCTGAGCAAGTGTTCTCGTTGTCCCCTAGTGTGTGTATGTGGGTTCCACTTTATGGATGGGTTAAATACAGAGGTCAGATTCACTGTATGCAAACACAACTGGCAAGTGAAGAAATGAAGGAAAGGAGAGAGAGAGAAAGAAAGAAGGAAGAACAAGCGGAAGGAAAGGGAGAGAGAGAAGGGGGCTGATGGAGGTGTTCCCTCACCCACATATGTGTAACCCTTTAATGGAATGTAGTAGGAAGTTGGAGCTTGTGTACTCTGGGTGTAAATCAGTAACCAGTATCCCCAGTGATCATTACAGCAGTATCAGATCAGAGAAAAGCAGGACTTCATTTCTCAAACTGGAAACCCGCTACGTCTTCAATAGAACATCATGTACAGACACGTGTAACATACAGACGTACTTAAATTAGACTTCTCCTACATCACCCTGCTCTCTTCTACCCACAAACACCGATCAAACCTTCAACCGCATGTACACAGGACTATGACGTATGTTCCAGTTTGTTCAGAATCCGCTGTTCTGTAATCAGATGGAGCAAATTCCAGCTAAACTCCAGCTAGACTGGCTTTGACTGAAATGATACAGGAAACATACAGAACACAGGTGTTAACAGAACGTCCAAACTATTGTAGAAGTGTTCTCCTGAGGTCCAGACAGAAGTCCAGAGAGGTCCAGGGTAGAAGGGTTAGCTTCTCAGCCGTTAACTATCCAGTTTCCCAGAACACCTGCATACAGGTACGGCCCACGCCACACAACACCTGATACCCGTGTTTATGGGCAGTTTCTTCTTTCATTAATATCTTTGGAATGTGTTTCAGGCACTCCTCCCAGTTCTGTGGAAACCTGTGGACTGTTTAGTCATTTCTGGGTGTGTTTGTCTGTTGATAATGATTCTGATCCAATATGTTTCTGAAGGGATCATCTGCTGAACTGGACTGGGTATTAACACCACTACAGTCCAGAATTCTGAGTTGTGTCTGCATCCAGTGCAGTTTAGAGATCAGCACCGCTCCCATGTAGTACAGTCACCTTCACCTCTAACAAGAACATCATCTGGAGATACTGCTGACCACTGAAAGTTAAAGTCCTAGGATCTCAGTAGGAGAACAAGCAGACGTCTATGCTGAACCCCCTGAAGGAGGGGCTAAAACTGACCACCCAATACTTCATGTCCATGTGATGGTTCTCCACACGGTTAAACCAGTCCAGACCAGACAGCTTCATTCATACAGCAGATCTAAAAGCCATGAAGTGTCAACTGAAGTGCTGCATCAGATGAACCAGACTAGGATTCACAACGGATACAGTAAAATCAACAAACTAATAAAATCAACAAACAAACACAACACACTAAGAGTATTACAGAACAGGCCCTGATATGGACCCCTGAGGGACTCCACAGGTAATATGTGCTGTAGAAAAGGAAAAACTTCCCATCTTGACACACAAGTTTCTGTTTTCCAGATAAGAGGCAAACCACTTCAGGACCATACCCTGGACGCCCACACAGCACTTTAGATGGTCCGGAGTAGAGTGACTGACTGTGTTGTAGGCCACACGTCAAAGAATGAAAACGCTGCACTTTCAGAAATCACCAGCTGAAGATGATTCTTTAAACAGCTCAAGGAGGCCGGTTTCAGGACAGGGTGGTGCTCTGAAACACGACTGGAATGAATCAAAAATACTGTGAGCACATAGGAATATAGAAACATCAGAGGGGCCAGCCTTCCCCATAACCTTTGACAGAAAGGTCATTTTGAAACTGGGCCTAAAACCATGTGATCTAGACCTGACTTTTTAAACAACTGCCTGCTTAAGACGGGATGGGACAGTGCCATTAGAGAGGCTGCTGTTTACTATGGATAAAATACCGGCACCCTCAGACTGCAATACATCTCTGGAAAGTACATCCAGAGGACAGGTGGTGGACCTCATGTACAAAATTAAATCAGTTAATGTAGTCACTGACGCTGATTCAGACTGAT
Organism: Semaprochilodus insignis; assembly: GCA_034552555.1. Taxonomy (NCBI): domain Eukaryota; kingdom Metazoa; phylum Chordata; class Actinopteri; order Characiformes; family Prochilodontidae; genus Semaprochilodus; species Semaprochilodus insignis. The sequence continues at coordinate 8,886 of JAVGWN010002559.1, forward strand.
TAAAAACAGCAGTGTGACTCGACAGTCCAGAGGGATCATGACTAGGGGGAACAATATTTGCTCTTACTGTATCTACTTTATCCATAACAGCCTTTTTTGACCTCCTTCTGAGATGATTTTGGGGCTGCTGGGTGATCACGGTATTCCTGTTGCTACTGGATTTTTCCAGGATCATCTTCTCCTTGCTGCTACTGCTCTGGACAATTCTCCTGATTTTAATGAATAGGTGTGTACATTTTTAATTGTACACTTTTGCAGATTTGTAGCTTTTGCAAGGACCCCTTTGTCAGTGTCACCTTCAAAATTCCGAGAAAGCCTCCAGGAATTTTGAGCAGCCGCCCTTCCACTCTGAATAGTGTGCCTACTCTTTCCTACTGTCTATCTTCTCACCCTGATCCCCGTTTCGCAGGGTTGTGGGCTGGTGTTCTGTCTCCTCTCTCCTCCTCTTATGTTGTGAAAAGCTCTCAGTCTGCACTGGCTGAACCAGATGTCGTTTCTGCTCTCTTGACTCCAATAGCATTGCTAGTGTTAAAGAACGTGTTCCACTCGAGTCGTTTTCTTTGTGTTATGCTTCTTTCTTTTGCTGCTATTTGGCTGATCAAGCTGGTAGGTCGCGGTGCTTTGAAGGCTAAACCTGGCATTTCAGAAGCTGTCAAAGTCATGCCCATTCACCCGTCAGACTGGCTCACTTTCATCTGCAGGAGCAGTCCCCACATATTTGACTTCTTATAGTTCTGTTCTGGATTCTCTCAAGGTGGTCTTCTTTCCGTTGAGAAACTGTTGGTCTGTCTACTTCTCTCAAATTTCTCTGCATCGTCCTGGACACTGTTGGGATGCGGGCCTCTCTCCCTGCTGAAAAATCAGTTCTATTATTTTTCTCACTGCCGTTTGTAATTAAACGTGATGTTTCCTCTTTTTAGATTAGATTAGATTAGATTCAACTTTGTCATTGTGCAGAGTACAGGTACAGAGCCAATGAAATGCAGTTAGCATCTAACCAGAAGTGCAAATACAGTATTATTTACATAAAGTGCAGTATTAAGCAATATATACACATAATATAAGTATATCTATGTGCAAATATATGTATGTGAGAGCAGCAACAAATGAATGTTTGAACTGTAAGAGCAGTGCAAGTAGACAGTCTGTACACAATAAAAATAACATNGTCCCCACATATTTAACCGTCTTCTCATGGCTCTGTTCTGGATTCTCTCTGGGTGGTCTTTTTTCCGTTGAGAAACTGTTGGTCTGTCTACTTCTCTCGAATTTCTCTGCATCGTCCTGGACACTGTCGGGATACGGGCCTCTCTCCCTGCTGAAAAATCAGGTCTATTATTTTAATTTGTGACAAAACATGATGTCTCCTCTTTTCTCGCTCATCTCAATTTTGCTGTGTAGTTAGTTCCACAAGCCCAGGAATGTCCAGGAACATTTACGCTCCCACCCCGACATCCTCCCTACCAGACAACTTGGAACCGTCAGCTGGAGAGAGTGCAAACCTACTCAGGCAGTTAACCAGTAAACCCAAAGAGGAGAGCAGCAGCTGAGTCTCGTGTTGAACAGGTAATATTGAAGCTCAGCAGACAAAGTGAGATCCAGGTTACAAGCG
>JAVGWN010002561.1:0-11003 GCA_034552555.1 Semaprochilodus insignis
TAAGAATGCTTAGAATTCATAAGAATTACCAATTTATTGGAGAATTCCTATCTTAATTTGGAACATCTACCACCATCTGACATGCCCCTCAATTTACAGCCGGTCGTTGCCTCTATCCAATCTTTAATTCTTCTTTCACTCTTCAGTTGTCCCAGCCGTCACGATAGGACAGTGCAGGTGTATGAGAACGGAGAATCGTTGTCTGCACGCTTTTCCTTCAGGATGTTCACCTTTACTAAGATGTCTGACACCATCTACCTGCACTGCAAGACTAACCTGTGCCTACGCAAGGGAGGTCACTGCAAACGGGTGAGCTTTCAGTTCGTACAATCATTTCACAAAGTAACAGCTACAATACAACAACTCCAACAAAGTTGGGACGGTGTGTAAAATGGAAATGAATGTCAATAAAAACAGAATGCAATGATTTGCAAATCTAACAGACCCATACAATTTTCAAAGTACAACATAGAACACATACCAGATGTTGAAACTTGATGGCAGCAACGCATCTCAAAAAAGTTGGGACAGGGGAAACAAAAGGCTGGAAAGCAACGATGGGCAGAGGTCCCCATCTACAGTGCATAGTATCAGTAGATTCAGAGAATCTGGAATCTGGTCAATATTGGATGCTGGTGATCTTCGGGCCCTCAGGTAGCCCTGCATTAAAAACAGGCATGATTCTGCACCGGAAATCACTGCACGGGCTCAGGAACACTTGTAGGCCGTGCAGCTGTATCATGCAAAGAAGAAGCCATATGTAAACACGATTCAGAAACGCCGCCGTCGTCTCTCGGCCGAAGCTCATTTGAAATGGACTCAGGCAAAATGGAAAGCTGTTCTAAGATCAGATGAATCAAAATTTTAAATTCTTTTCGGAAACCAACAACAGAGTATCCTGCGGACTCAAGAGGAGAGGGACCATCCAGCTTGTGATCAGCACACAGTTGAAAAGCCTGCATCTCTGATGGTATGGGGTTGCATTAGGGCCTATGGCCTGGGCAGCTTACACATCTGAAGAGGCACTATCACTGCTGAACAGTACATAGAGGTTTTAGAACAACATATACTCCCATCCAGACACCGTCTCTTTCAGGGAAGGCCTTGCATACTTCAGCAAGACAAAGCTAAACCACATACTGAATCCATCACAACAGCATGGCTTCACAGAAGAAGTGTCTGTGTGCTGAACTGGCCTGCCTGCAGTCCAGACCTTTCACCAACAGAAAACATTTGGTGCATCATAAAACGAAACATCCAGAAAAGAAGAGCCAGAGCTACAGAGGGACAAAATTCCTCTACCAGAACTCCAGCAGGTGGTCTCCTCATTCCCAGACGTTTACAGACTGCTGTTAAAAGAAGAGGGGACGCTACACAATGGTAGACATGGCCCTGTCCCAACGTTTTTTGAGATGCGCTGCTGCCATCAAGTCCTAATTGAGTTAATATTGTTCATGAAGCGTTAAAATGACACACTTTTTTCACACTTTTTATTCACATTCATTCACATTTTACATAGCGTCCCAAATTGGAATTCGGTTTGTAGGAAAAACCTCCTCTAATCTCCTGTACTAACTCTTATTTCCTTCCTCAGCACTGCAATGATGGTGATCATGATGGTGATGATCATCACGGACATGACCACAGAAGGCGGCGATCTCTGGACTTCCATGACACAGCTGCCATTAGCATGCACTTCTGAGTTCCGTTGTTGTCAAACCTCCATTCACAGAGCTATAGCTCTATTGTTTAACCCGTCTTTAATCAAAGTGAAGTAATTTTTAGTAAAGTTTAATCTTCTCTTATAATTAATAATGCATGTGTAATTGTGCTCTCCTTAATTAATAATGCATGTGTGATTATACTCTCCTTTCTACTGCCTTAAATCTGTAAAGCATAAGCAATGACAATAAACGTATCGAGCATTCCACAGATGTGCAGTGTATTATGTGCTAAGACATGTATTCATTTGTTAAAAGCTTTGATCCATGATGCGATCTTTGCTTTGGGGACTGCTGGTCAGGTCTATGTGTTTACTGTTTCACTAAACCACAAATTAACACTCGAAGCACACCGGCAGTAATCTTCCCAGGTAGATCTTCTAATGATGCAGGTAGAAGACTTGCTCGCTTCTTCCTGCCTCATATTCCGTGTCCTGCATATCGCCCCCTCCCGCCTTTGGAAAGTAGATTTAGCTTGTATTTCAGATGAGTGTAGAGTAAATTGAGGATTGAGATTCTCATTGCATGTTAAAATGTATTTTACAGCGAGCGGTTTTAGCTGTTAATCCATTTTTTCAGCATACAACTGATTTTACAAAGGAATTTCATTTTACAAATGTCAAATTTTTGGAAATTTCATTTTGTATATGTCAAAATAGCATTTAATAGTAAAAGAATTTCTTACTAGTTTGATAGTAGAGTTTTGAGTTTCACATGTGCAAAATAAACTGCTTAGATGAAGGAAAAATAAGAAATCTAAAAAAATCTAAAAAGGCTTGCCATTGTCATTAAAATTTCGGCTTTTTTTGGGGTAGAACTTGGCACTAAAAATTGTTACTCCAGTTATAATAAAGTAGAAAAAGGCTTGATTTTTTTTACCAGTGAAAAAGGAAATCCTATGGTCACGCTTCCGGGTTTCCATGGCTCCTTCGCTCTCCCGGACTCCACATCCCAGAGGGCTACGCTCTATGACGTCATGTCCATGTGCTCCCGGTCGGTTTCTCCGATTCTTTCCAGGTCACCTGAGTTCTAGTTCAGCCGTTTCGTATCACTGTCTGTATTTAAAGCCCTGGTTTACATGTGCTCTTTGCAAAACTTTGCCAAACCCTGGTTTGCAATTCTGAGCGGTATTTCTGATTTGTGTTCATTTCCGGTTTTGACTTCTTTTGATCCTTGACTACTCTTTCGTCTTTTCCCTCTTGTATTTCTACTGTGACTCTCTGGCTCTGAATCTCCGTTTTCCCTCTTTGGACTCTCCCTGTCATCTAGCCCTCGCAACCTGTTCGCTCTCGCTGCTCACTCTTTCTGGTTCTGACCTGTCCCTGACTCCGTATCTGCTTTCTCCCCTCGTTGCTCTGTATATTGTTGCTTGGCTGGATTGCCCGGTTGTTAATAAAGCCACTCTGACTTTTAGTTCTGCACACGTCGGTTTTGGAGTCTTTTTGCCTAATAAAAGCTTCGCCCACGGTTTAGGTCAACATCACCAAAACTTTGAATCTATTTCTAGCTCCATTGGCACTCTCACCGAGCAGCAATCCCAGCAGCATGCTCAGTTATCGCAGATATCTGCGAATCTGCGGGATATCACTGCGCTACTGGCTCCACAACAGGTTCCGGCTCTGGCCGAAACTGAACCAGCTGCTCCTTCTCTCTCTGGCTGGTTCCTTTCCGGTCAGTAAGCCAGATAAATTCGACAGCCCACACCCCTCCACTTCCGCATCCCATGATGCCCTGGTCTAGACAGCCCCTGGTTCCCAGGACCCTTCCCGAGTCCAGCGCAGAGGAACCAATGCAAGTGGAAGCTTCGCGTTTGTCGTTGGAGAGAGGTTACGCCGCCTTCGTGGAGGCCTCTGTTTGTACTGTGGCAACCTGGGCCACAAAGACCTCTGCCGCCATCCACCAGCAGGGGCGAGGCCACTGCATTGCACACCTCCGTGGTGAGTAGCCCCACACCGGGGATGGTCTCTAAGTCTTTTATGGTTCCTGTGACTCTGTACTATCAAGATTTTTCATGTGTGTTCCCAGCCTTGATAAACTCAGGAGCGGAGAGCAATTTTATACACGCCCATGTGGCTCAACAGCTCCGTCTCCCCATCCTTGAACTTAAACGGCCCCTGCGTTTGTCTGCGGTCGACGGAGACCCCGTGGGTAAGGGGTTCGTTAGCCGCATCACTGCACCAGTTTCTATGGACGCTAGTGCTTTGCACACTGAGAACTTGCAGTTTTTTGTTTTAGATACGGCCGAGTATGCTGTTATCCTCGGCCTATCATGGTTGCAGATCCATAATCCTTTTATTTCATGGACCACTTGTGAGATTGTTACCTGGTTCCCACACTGTTTTAAACACTGTTTATTGTTTCCCAGCCTCTCTGTATCCTCCACGAAAGCCCCGATCAAGCCCCCGTGTGTATTCCTCCCGAATATTCTGATCTGGCAGAGGTTTTTAACCAAGTTAGTGCAACTAAACTACCCCCACACAGAGCCTATGATTGCGCTATAGATTTAATTAATGACCAGATTCCTCCGAAATCACTTGCTCAGGCAGAGGATAAGGTGTTGGAGGAATGCATACGGGAAGCACGGGATATCCCTACCTAGTTACGCTAGTTCCTGTCGCCTTAGAGCAGCTTCGGGGCGCTACGGTTTTCACCAAATTAGACTTGCGCAGAGCCTACAATTTGGTCAGGGTTCATAGGGGGGACAAATGGAAGACAGCCTTCCTCACACCAGGGGGCACTACGAGTACAAAGTTATGCCCTTCGAGTTGAGGAACGCCCCCTCTGTGTTCCAGTCCTTCATAAAGATGTTCTCAGGGACATGTTGGGTCGGTTCGTTATCGCCTACATAGACGATATACTCATTTACTCACCGGATCTCCCCACTCACGTCCAGCACGCCCGGAAGGTTCTTTCCCATCTCCTGGAGAATCGTTTATATGTTAAGGGTGAGAAGTACGAGTTTCATATGGGTTCGGCCTCATTCTTGGGTTATGTCATCAGTCCGGAAGGTGTTATCATGGATGACCGCAAGGTTGAGGCAGTAACTAATTGGCCCGCCCCCAATTCCATTCGTGATCTTCAGCGCTTTCTGGGGTTTGCCAACTTCTATAGGCGTTTTATTAGACACTATAGTTCGATAGCCGCTCCTCTAACCTCTCTCCTCAAGGGGAACGCTAAATGTTTGAGTTGGAACCTTCAGACGGAGAGTGCGTTCAAGGAGCTCAAGGAGAAGTTCACCACTGCTCCTCTGCTGAAGCACCCCGACCCCACTAAGTCATTTATTGTTGAGGTAGATGCATCTAATGTAGGAGTTGGTGCAGTGCTATCACAGCGCAGTGGAGAACCTCCAAAGATGCGGCCCATAGCTTTCTTCTCGCATAAGTTAACCCCAGCAGAAAAGAACTATGGAATTGTGGATAAGGAGTTATTAGCTATTAAACTCGCCTTGGAGGAATGGTGTCACTGGCTGGAGGGTGCACGGCAGAAAAAACAGGGTTTTTTAGCCCTCACAGACCATAAGAATTTAGAATACCTGTGCAACGCCAAACGGTTGAATTCTCGCCAAGCCCATTGGTCCCTATTCTTTATTCACTTTGACTTTCAAATCACTTATTGTCCCGGTACTCGTAACACTAAAGCTGATGCTCTGTCTCACATGTTCGAGAGGTAACCAGATGAAACCACAGCCGGTAAACTCATCCTCGAGCCCACGGTAGTCCTGTCCCCCATCAGGTGGGAGATCGGCGGCGAGATAAAACGATGTAACGCCGCAGAACCCGTCCTGGAAACGTGTCCCCCAAACCAGTTGTTCGTCCCTGCTGCATTCCGTAACAGACTTATCATTCGCGCACGTACTTCTCTCACCTCTGGTCACCCCGGAGAGACACAGATCTACCAACTTCTCTCCGGGAAATATTGGTGGGAGAGCATGACTGCTGAGATCCACCACTTTGTTTCGTCCTGTACTATTTGTTCTCTATGTAAAACCCCACAATCTCTATCCGCAGGCAAATTGATGCCCTTGCCAGTTCCATCACGCCCGTGGTCACACATCGCAGTCGATTTTGTCACTGACCTCCCCGACTCCCAAGGCCATACCGCTATCCTCACAGTCGTCGATCGCTTCTCCCATGGGGTACGTTTCATTCCGTTCGCCTCCCTGCCTACAGCTTTTCAAACAGCCGAGGCCCTTTTCAACCACGTTTTCCGGCTCTTCGGCGTCCCAGAGGACATAGTATCCACCGAGGTACCCAATTTACCTCACAGGTGTGGGCGGCTTTCATGGAATGACTGGGTATCTCGGTCAGTCTCACTTCACGTTACCAACCACAAAGTAATGGTCAGTGCAAGCGTATGAATCAGGAACTAGGCAAATTCCTGCGAGTATACTGTCACGATAATCAAACAGAATGGTTGACGTATCTACCCTGGGCCGAGATTGCCCAGAACTCTCTCACTAGCTCCAATACTGCTATGACCCCTTTTCAGTGCATCCTAGGTTATCAGCCTCCTCTCATGCCTTGGACAGCTCAACCATCGAACGTGACCTCTGTGGAACACTGGATGCGGAGGAGAGAGGAGGTGTGGGAGCAAACTCATCAACGCATTGAGAGCATCTTGCATCGACACAAACGGTTCGCTGACAGACAACGCAGTGACACCCCCTGCTACGTTCCAGGAGACAGGGTGTGGCTTTCTACCAGGGACTTCAGGCTGACAGAGGGAAGTAAAAAACTGACTCCTAGGTATGTCGGACCTTTCAAAATATCCAAAAAGATCAATGATGTAACCTATAGATTACAACTACTTTCCCATTATCGCATGTGTCCGTCTTTCCACGTGTCTTTATTAAAGCCTGTTGTCCCTGGCCCCCTAGACGAGGTGCTGTCCGCGACCACACCCCCTCCTCCGGTCATAGTGGAAGGGACTCCGGTGTACGCTGTTCGTCAGCTTCTGGACTCCAGAAGGAGACGCGGGGCTCTCCAGTATCTGGTGGACTGGGAGGGTTTTGGGCCTGAGGAGCGGACTTGGGTACCCGCGGCGGACGTGTTGGACCCTGCCCTAATAGAGGAATACCACCGCCGACACCCATCTCGTCCCGCTCCCAGGCCTCGGGGCCGCCCTGGGAGGTCGTACTCGAACCCGTCTGCCGGTGGGTGACGTGGTCGTCCGGGACGGCTATCCTTGAGCCCGTCAGTGGGTCGCCAACGCGGTCGTCCCAGGCGGTCCTCCTTGGTCTCGGCCACGTGTCCCCAGGGGACTGGTTCTGCTGGGAGAGTCCCCATTCCGAGCCGTGGCAGGCCCGGGAGTGACCTTCCCGGTATGACGGCGTGGGGGTTTGTCGTCGCCGTGGTCGTCCTCGGTCCTCTTCCGGTCTGACTCCTTGGGGGGGTGATGTCACGCTTCCGGGTTTCCACGGCTCCTTCGCTCTCCCAGACTCCACTTCCCAGAGGGCTACGCTCTATGACGTCATGTCCATGTGCTCCCGGTCGGATTCTCCGATTCGTTCCGGGTCACCTGAGCTCTAGTTCAGCTGTTTCGTATCACTGTCTGTATTTAAAGCCCTGGTTTACATGTGCTCTTTGCAAAGCTTTGCCAAACGCTGGTTTGCAATTCTGAGCGGTATTTCTGATTTGTGTTCATTTCCGGTTTCGACTTCCTTTGATCCTTGACTACTCTTTCGTCTTTTCCCTCTTGTATTTCTACTGTGACTCTCTGGCTCTGAATCTCCGTTTTCCCTCTGTGGACTCTCCCTGTTGTCTAGCCCTCTCAACCTGTTCGCTCTCGCTGCTCACTCTTTCTGGTTCTGACCTACGCCTGTCCCTGACTCCATATCTGCCTTCTCCCCTCGTTGCTCTGTTTATTGTTGCTTGGCTGGATTGCCCGCTTGTTAATAAAGCCACTCTGACTTTTAGTTCTGCACACGTCGGTTTTGGAGTCTTTTTGCCTAACACCTATTTGCTAAAATATATTTTCTACAATTAAAAGTTTACTGATACAATGTGGTTTTTATAGAAATATCTTTTTCTAGCATGAACCATTTTTATTGATAAAGAAATTCGATTTTGGTTTTTTGGTTAAAAATAAATACGTCTTTACACTCAGAAACACTGCTCTGTTACAAGATNAATGTGGTTTTTATAGAAATATCTTTTTCTAGCATGAACCATTTTTATTGATAAAGAAATTCGATTTTGGTTTTTTGGTTAAAAATAAATACGTCTTTACACTCAGAAACACTGCTCTGTTACAAGATGACATCATCGCGAAGGCTGGAGGTTAGGGAACCAGCCTTGTGACCAGAAGGTCACTGGTTCGATCTTCTGAACTGACAGGACATGACCTGAAGTTGAGCCTTGAGCGAGGCACCTAACCCCTAACTGCTCCCTGGGAGTTGTGGATTGGGCTGCCCACTGCTCCAGGCAAGTGTCTTCACTGCCCCCTAGTGTGTGCATATATGGATGTGTCACTGCGCAGAAGGCAAAGATCAAACGGCAACAAGGACCAGATTCCATTCCGATTCGAGCACCTAATTTCGAACTGTTCTGCCAATTTACACCGCAAAAGTTCGTTCCCGGCTGGAACCAAAGAATAGCAGGTCCCTCAGCACGAATCGTGGGCATGTCAGTTGATAAGGACAGAATAAGCAACAATGGCGACACCCAGAGATCTGCTGAGGAAACTCGTCTTCTTATCACCAGTAGCTGATCTGACTGTGATAACAGCACACATGCTCACAGGTAAGCTATACGCTCCGCCATCTTGGTACTACTGTTTACTATTGTTGTGCAACACCCTTTGCTGACGTCGATGTCGAATCCTTTGTTGTTCCTTGGTTCCAATATAAACTTGTGCAAACACAGACTGGTTCCCTGAATAGCACCAAGGTTAAATGAAGCCTGAATGGAACCTGCTCAAGAACACCTGGTTCACCCCTCTTTTGGTTGAAAAGGGCTATGAGTGCGAGCTCAAAGGGTTTAATGATGGCCTACCGTCAAGCTTGGCACACACTCATAATGGTACTAATGTCAAGCAATTCTCTCTCCACTCTGAGTTAAGCTGAAGGCCCTAAATAGGTTATTTAAACACACAGACTAAAGATTAGTACCTGATCAGGGGTGTGTTTCCCGTACAACGACAGAGGCCCTGAACTAACATGGTACAATGCATCATTAAACTAACTAACATCTGAAGTGTGACCGTTTCCCAAAACCGTCGTACCTTGTTCATACCACAGTAGTTTGAACCACAATAGTTCGAACCACCATGTTCCCAAATGTGTTCGTTCTGACTTTCACAACGGGAGATGTGCAAAAACTCATAAACCTTGTAATATATGGCCAAAATATGAGAATCAATATACATAGTTAATGTATTATTTAGGCTATTCATATTTATTGATACTGTAAACATATGACTTTCCACCACCACTACCAGTCATAATAGAATCAACGATTAAATGTCATTTAAAAATAGGTATTAATAATGAAAATAATAAAAATAATGTCAATATTCATTATAAATATAATATTAATAGGCAACACGTCTTATAAAAATGCTTCTTCAGAAAAATAGAAGAACTATTAGCTATATGAAATAAATTAAGGTCTTTGAATAGCATGTCAAAGTGGCACAGTAGGATAAACGTGCAAATGCAACATTTTTTAATTAAATATTAAATTAAAAATTAAATAACTATTTATTAAAGTTCTGTAGTTTTTTTATGTTGTCTTTTATGATACATGTTAGTAATGAAGACTAACTCGATGACATATTTTTTTCGTAGGCCTAGGCTAAGAGTACACAGCTGACCCACACGAGTTATAGTGATTTGATAAATGCAGCTGTACTCATAAACACAGAAATATATTAGGACATACACCGAGAACAACATGTTTACAGCATTTGAGGTTGTAAATGTTCATACTTGAAGACTGATGTAAATTACTTTAGCTTACTGACATGTCTCCTTCTACTGCGTCCTGCGTCATCGATGACATAGTCACCAGGAAACCGCAGGTCTACAGCTGTAGTTCCAACTACACAACTCAACCACAGTCTTTGCGAACGTTCGGTGAAACTACGGTTTTGGGAAACACCTGTCCAACCATGGCTTTGTAAATGGGCCATTAAAACTTTCCGAAGGTGAGGCAAATCCAAATGAGACATAAAGCTGAACACGAAAGACCTGTGATTGTGCTTATCAATTATTGGTGGCACAATAACAAGAAATGCTGAATAAGAATAGCCTGTATTATTTTTATTTGATGTAACTTAAACACAATTGTAGTTGTATAGCACTGCAATTAAAACCGGGCAGTCTGTCAACTATATATACAGCTCTGGAAATAAATAAGAGACCACTCCAGTTTCGTCTTAAATCAGCATCTCCACATGTACAGCAGGTTCTTGGTGAGGAACAGAAGGTTGGGTTCTAGCTTTACTGGCAGATACAGTGAGCGTCTGGTTCATAAGAACAAGATCAAGCAGCAAACACACAGGACAACACAGCTACAGATTGGCAGAGGGCCAAAACCACTCTCTACTGACCGTGATGAGCACCACCTCATTCCAATGTCACCTAACCACCGTAAGATAACCTCAAGTGACCTACAGAAAGACTGGCGAGCGGTGGCTGGGGTGAAATGCACAGCGAGCATGGTTAAATAAAAACAGGCTTCTGGAGGCGTCATTAGTGATTTTCTAAATAAACAGATCTAAATACAATACTTGATCTGGAATTTGGGAGACGTGCTGTTACTTGAGGACAGGACGAGGAGACCGGATACAAGAGCGAGTATTTAATGACAATCTAACAGGAGCAAAACAAAACCAAAAACACTAGGACAACTAAGAAACAAAACACCACTGAGGGACAGAGAAACGGAAACAACTAACAGAGACAAAACACCAAGCAAGAACAAAGGGCACCACAGGGAGTATAAAACAACAAGGGCTAACGAGAAACACCTGGGAAGGGGCGGAGCTACAAACAAGGGACAGGTGAGGGGCCTGACAAGGGGGCGGAGACCGGAGGAGCAACAAAAAAAAAAACAAACAGAAACACATGGCACGGACAACAAAAGGCACATGGAAATGACAAGACAAAAACGGAAAACAGGGGCTAGGCTAGACAGGACATGACACATGCTTCCAGTAGTGTATAGAATAAAACAGAACTGCTCATTTTGGTCAAACACAAACCCAGAAACTGTAAAACTAGAGGAAATGATCATTTTGAGGTGGTCTCTTAAAAAGAGCTGTATATATATATATATATAT
>JAVGWN010002562.1:0-11003 GCA_034552555.1 Semaprochilodus insignis
AGCTGAAAGAGCGACTAGAGGAGTTCTGCAGAGAGGAGTTCAGTAAGGTCCCTCCACATGGTAAAATTTTCTTTAAGAATACTGAAATACTGATTGTCGGTACTAAAACTGCTTCATGGGAAGCTCAGTTCTTTGTCATTGTACACTAAACATTAAGTATGAAACCTTAGTGTGAGCTTAGTCTCTGAGCCCTGTTTTATCCTGCATGTTAACTGAGTCACTAAAGTAGCTTTTTATCATTTAAGACATATTATTAATATTCAACCTTTTTCTGTCTCTGAGCGACGCTGGGAAACTGGTTCATTTTAAAAGCACTCCACTAGCTGTCAGTATCTTTTAGAATTGGTTTTAAAGTTCTGTTTCTAGTTTGTAAAGCTCTAAATGACCTTAAAGCCTTCCTTCACAGAATGTCTCCTGTTAAAGTTGTGAACTTACAGCTGCAGATACTGACCTTCTGCTGAGGACTCATTCAGTAAAATACTGAAAACCTGGAGAAACTCTTTCAGTGGTTATGCTTCTAAACTGTGGAACTCCGTTCAGCTTTTACTATACAGTCCAACTGTATTCAGTAAACATTTGATCTTTTCAAGACTTCTAGAGTTCAAGAGTTCTGTGTCTCATTGATATTTGTCTTTGTAAATTTATCTGTTATTGTCTTACACAATGCAATTTAATATTTATAGTTTATTATTAAAGGTAAGGTTTATCACCATACAAAAAATTATACATCTTGCATGTTTAAGGTGGTAGTAACTTCAGGCTCCTGCAGTTGCACGAGGATGATGGGACTATAAATAGCTGCAGTGTGTGCAACGGGATTCATAGATTCAGAAGAGGTGGTACAGTGCAGTGAACGTCTCGTTCCATGTGGAAAATGGCTCCAAAGCAGATGTTAATGATTGGCTAAAGGGAGTGACTGCATTTGGGCGTGCCAAAGACCATAGTGTGATGGAAGTAGCTGAATCTGCAGGTGTATGGAAGCGTACGGTCATACGGGTCTACCAGCAGTGGCTAAAATCCCAGTCTACAGGGAATTCTCTTTGAAATTGTGCCGGGGAAGGCATCCACCATATGTGTCCCAACTGCACAATTCTCTGATGCAACAGTGGCTGAACATTGATGTGGCCTACATCCAGAAACTTGTCCAGTCCATGGCAAATTGAATTGCAGTGGTTATTGGCTTTTCTGAAAGTACAAGCTATTAGAATACATATGAAATATGATTTAGTTACAGGGACTATTTTTTTGTCTGATGACCTTGTTATTGAATTTTAATATACCAATCATCAAAAAAAAAGAAGGAATCAGTCAAGAAGAATGAAACTTGGCAGGTAGGTTTGACATTGTCAGGCATGTCAAATGATTCTAGTTTCATGCTTGGCTGCACAGGATGGGATAGGACAGGACCTATCGCTGTACATGACTGACCCAACAGCCACAATTGCAAACATTTAGCGAGCTGTGATCAACAACGAAGACAACGTCACCAAAGACTGCAATGGTGTCGTGCCAGACTGTCATGGAATGACTCAGAACAGCAGCGAGTCCTGCTTTTGTCTTGGTGGAGACACCCAACGAATCTGTGTGTGGAGGCACCATGGTCAAGATGAACGGTTTGTTGTCACGCGTCACACGTCCAGAAGGCCTGGTGTCACTCCACCTCCACCTCTACCGCACCATCTGCAGGAACTGTGTGAGAATATTCAAGCTGCATGGGATGGATTATCACAGGACACCATTAGGAACCGCTACAGCTCCATGCAGAGACGTCAATTAGCAAACATGGCCGCCCACGTCGTACTGAGAGACACTGCTTTTGTATGTGTAGCTCAATAAATATTGATCATAAATTTATCATCATTTATTGATCCTGGTAACCTTTATCTTCCTTCCCAACAGCACTGCAATCCCACACCTCCTTCTGGGTGCATCAATTTTTTGATGATGAGTGTATATTAATGTGCTATTGTTCTTTGAGAAAATAAGACTGACAGGAAAACAGAAAGAAAGTAGGAAAAAATAATTCTATTCTATTCTATTCTATTCTATTCTATTCTATTGATTGTGTTGGTCTGTGTGTTTGTGTCTCCACAGCTGCAGCAGTTCAGACTTTATCCTCAGAACAAAAAACTAGAGAAGATTTTCTGCAGTGTATGAGTAAAACACACACATACACACACACACACACACACACACACACAAAGACAAACACACATTAGTCTTACATTACTTGTGAGATCTTCCAGAGTTTTCTGTAGTTTTTATACAATACCAAATCAAAAGAAGTTGGGATGGTATGTTAGATAAAAAATATAGATAAAACTAAATAGATAAAACTGATTTTAATTATTCTGGCCTGAATTAGATTAAAAACTAACCAACAGCACATTGTCTGGTGTTTAATCTCATGAACTGGGTTTGCTTTAAACACTTCAGTTTTGATTCTAGCAACATATTACAGAAAAAATTTGGGACAGTAAAGCAATTACCACTTTGTATGTCGCTGCTTTTCACAATATTTAAATGACGTTTAGGGACTGATGAAACGATCTCAGTGTACTTTTCTGCATTAATGCTGCATTACAAGAGTGTAACTGACCTTTAACACATTGATCTCATGCCGTGACAGAATCTGGCTTTTGGACTTGTTGCTGATAAAAGTCTGGATGTCCTTTTCGTCTTTGCACACAGCAGCTGAGCACACAGCGCCCATGTCTTCACAAAAAGATATTGAATACTGGTTCATCTGACCACAGTACACATTTTCACTGTGATGCCTCTGAGCCCAGAGAAGTCGACGCTGCTTCTGGACATGGTTAACATAAAGCTTCTGTTTTGGAACAGTAAAGTTTTAACTGACATACGCAGATGTAACTACGTATTGTAGTGCTTGGTAAAGGTTTGTTACAGTAATCCTGAGCCTAGTTAGTTATATGGCTTATAGATGGTGGGATTCTTGATGCAGTGCTATCTGAGGGATTGGAAAAGCACAGGTAATCAGTTTAAACATGCAGCCTTTACACTCTTCCAAATTTCTTGAATCTTTTAATTATGTAATGCATCATAAGTCCCAACTTTTTCTGATTTGGAGTCAAAATACTATAGCAAAGTAATACTACACCCTAACCTTCAGTTCAGTATCAAAAAGGCCAATTTTCTTCTCTTTTATTTATTCCAAAAAAAAAGGAATTTAAGATAAGATAAGGTAAGATAAGGTAATATAGCCTTTTATTATCCCGCATGGGGAAATTTGCATTTTAAGTTCAAGTTTCAAGTTCAAGTTTTAGGTTTATTTGTCATTTGCACAACATGTCAGGACATTTATGCATTGAAATGCTTGTGGTGAGGCTCAGGTTGATCCTCTACAGCAATGCAACATTATATACATACTAACTAAACATATTAAATAAGAAACATAAACGAGATATGTTAAGTAAATACAAAATATACACAAAACACAGAATATACAAAGACAGGAGGAGTCTCTAGAAATTCTCTGATGTATACATTATTAGACAAGGATAGTCTGAGAGAAAGCGGAGATATATCTATATCTATATATGTCTGTTGTTTAAAGTGACTGAGTGATATTGTCCATAGCGGTGATATATTAATAATAATAATAATAATAATAATGTGTCAGAGTGCAGTGATGTTGTCCATAGCGGTGATATATTAATAATAATAATAAAGTGTCAGAGTGCAGTGATGTTGGTGGTATTGGTGGTGTTGGTGGTATTGGTGGTATTGGTGGTGTTGGTGGTATAGGTGGTATTGGTGGTGTTGGTGGTATAGGTGGTATTGGTGAAAGGCTCACAGCTTGTTCAGGAACCTGATGGCCTGTGGGTAAAACCTGTTCTCCTGTATCTCCTGCCTGATGGCAGTAAGGTGAACAGGCTGTGTGCTGGGTGGCTACAGTCCAACCGGATCTTCTGGATTTTCCTCAGTCAGTGGGACAGGTAGATGTCCTGCAAGTCTGGAAGTTAGCTGCCTATGATGGATCCTGCTGTCCTCACCATTCTCTTCAGGGCCTTGTAACAGCAGAATGTACAGTAAACACATACAGATCAAGAGGTAGACTAAAATGCAAGTTATACAAAATATACAAAATAAAAGAACAATATAAAAAACACGAGCTCGGGTCCGGATCAGCAAAATGTCCTAATTTCTGCAAAAATGACATGTACTGTCATTGTGAGGACATGTGGTCTGTATTTTTAAAACATAATGTTACTAATGTTTAAATATGAAAACACTGAACATTACATGTTCTTCAAATAAGCAGGTAAATAAACTAAAATGCTCAGCTTCTTTCTTTCTTTCTTTCTTTCTTTCATTCATTGTGTTTAGATTTCTGTCAGCTGACTCTGGATCCCAACACAGCAAATAATTACCTCATTCTCTCTGAGAGGAACAGAGTGGTGGTGTGCAGTAATGAAGACCAGCGTTACTCTGATCATCCAGAGAGATTTTATGGCTATGCTCAGGTGTTGAGTAAGGAGAGTGTGAGTGGACGCTGTTACTGGGAGGTTGAGTGGAGCAGTAAGGGAGGATGGCCTGTGTTCATATCACTCTCATATAAAGGGATCAGCAGGAAAGGAGGTAATGATTGTGCGTTTGGAAACAACAGTCAGTCCTGGAGCCTGGTGTGTTCTTCCTCTTACCTCTGTTTCTGGCACAACAGCATTCAGACTGAGCTCTCAGGACCATCATCCTCTAGAATAGGAGTGTATGTGGATCACAGTGCAGGAACTCTGTCCTTCTACAGCGTCTCTGACACAATGACCCTCCTACACACAGTCCACACAACATTCACTCAGCCGCTCCATGCTGGGTTCTATGTTTATGGTGTTGGATCGTCTGTGAGATTATGTGGTAATTAATGATTAATATATTGATTATGATGATTAGCTTATGGACGCATTCAGAAAATTACACACACTGTTATCATTAATTAATATATATTAATATTAGGTGTCTCCTCGTGAAGCTGCAGGAGAGAAGGACGAAGAGTGTATAAAACTGCGTCAAGGTAAAGGGGGCTACTTTCTAAAAAGCTCTAAAATAGAAAATAGTTTGATCAGTTTAACACTGTTTTGGCCTCTGCAGAATTCCATGTGTGATATTTCATACTTTTGATCTCTTCACTGTTATTCTAATATGTAAGATGGTGAAAAAGAGGAAGACCCTTCTATGAGTAGGTGGTCCAGACTGTTTCTGTACAGTGTTCTGAAGCTGGTGATGAGTGTGTTGTACAGTGAGAGTATTTATATGTGTGTGTGTGAAATAAACTCCACCTGCCTGAAATAAAGAGAGGAGTATCATGTGTCTGATCTGATGTAGCAGCTTGTGAATGTATATTGGACAAATGTTGAGCATCCGGGTCGTATTTAACTATATGACCACACACAGCAGTTTTAGACCAGAACTATTGTGATTTTTTTTCTCCCACTGGACCATCAAAGTGGTTCTTTCCCGGCCAGTGTATTCATTCAGTCCTCCAGTTCCATTTCCCTGCAGTGTCCAGATTTGGCCTTTACAGACAGACCAGGCTCTTTCTAACTGTTGTGTTTGGCCTCCATTCAGAGGGTCAACATACCATCTTCTGTGGGTCACCCTGAAGTGAGTATACCCTGCATTATCATGTGCCCCCATGTAAGCCCCCCACTGATTACTGACAACTGCTGACCCTCTACACACATGCCTTCTGATTACTGTGATGGTGTAATCTTTACTCCACCAACCAGAGATTCGGCTGTCTTCTGTCTTCTCCCACGGTCAGTAAACCAGAAACCCACTTTCTCCTTTTCCAGGTATAGGCAAATCTACCAGGACCGTACGGTCAGAAACATCCTGCAGTTATAGGAATATTTCCAGCAATATTTCTCATACATGCAGCTCAGCTTCATCGTTTATCAGCATCTTCAGGTCTGACACTTCCATTCACTCAGCTATGGGGCTTTATGATATGCTGGTCTCCTCTTCATACGTTAAAAGGTAGTCACAATAATAACCATGAAATTAGCTCAACACCCAATCAAAAGAGGACAAAACTCACAGGAATGGATTATAATCTGACTGTGATTAAGATGTAGATTATCACTGAAGTTTATCTGCATTTGTAGATTAAGAGATTCAGTAACACATTATTTTAAGGTCTGCTTCTAATTACTGAAGTATTAACAAGCAGTTTATAATGAGCTCATAAACAGAAACACATAATTAATAATCAAGCTGTGGTACTGATGTGTTTCTATGATGTTGTAATAAGCTCTCCTTTAAATTAGTTATTAAGTGTTTGTTGGCTGTTGATTTAAATGTAATCTTTCAACTAAAAGCATAAAATATAGAATAATGAGTAATATTGATGTACAACAAATTAATGCTTCATTAATGACCAAATAATAACAGTGAAAGAAACTGATGTGCATGTCTGACTTCTGACCGGTGATGCTTTTGGGTTAAACACCAGAGTTAAATATGACCGTAATAAATTAGACCAAAATCAATTAATCACTTCAGATAAATAAATAAATAAATAAACAAATAGATAAATAAAGCAGATCAGCAGAGCCATAAAAAGAGGAGAAGCTATTGATGTCTACAAATTTGGATTCCCGAATCTCATCTTATTAATTCCTCTTAATTTTAAAGGAATCTCTTTTATCTGATTGGATATAATGTACAATATGTCTGATACGGTGGCCGAGAAAGCCCAACGCACTGCAAGTTAAAAACGCGCTGCAAAGTCTCAAAACACAAGCATCAAAATGACACGACTTGCACAACATTAGCCAAACGCGCTGCAAGATCTGAAAACACAAGCATCAAAATGAGACCGCTTGCAAACCATTAACCGAACGCGCTGCAAAGTCTCAAAAGCGCTGCAAACACTGAAAACACATGCAACTTCCAAAACACATGCAGAAAGCCTCACAACACAACGGAAGTGTTTCCGAGGGACACTGAAAGTGGACGGACCTGGGAATATTCAGTCGGGTTATTGGCCAGGTTTTTGTGTTTATATTTCGTTCCACCTTAAACAATGCACACCGAGTGGCTAAAATTAAGGTTTAACTGTTTATTAAGTTAACACAAGAACCTGGCCAATAACCCGACTGAATATTCTTATATTAGAATATATTTATGTTCTAATATAAACTGGGGCTGTCTCGGCTCTACGTCCAGGTCCGGGTCCGTCCACTTTCAGTGTCCCTCGGAAACACTTCCGTTGTGTTGTGAGGCTTTCTGCATGTGTTTTGGAAGTTGCATGTGTTTTTAGTGTTTGCAGCGTGTTTGAGACTTTGCAGCGCGTTCGGTTAATGGTGTGCAAGCGGTCTCATTTTGATGCTTGTGTTTTCAGATCTTGCAGCGCGTTTGGCTAATGTTGTGCAAGTCGTGTCATTTTGATGCTTGTGTTTTGAGACTTTGCAGCGCGTTTTTAACTTGCAGTGCGTTGGGCTTTCTCGGCCACCGTAGGTCTGAAGTAAAAGTTGAGAACCTCTCCAGTGTAGGTCCTCAATGAAGGACATCCAGTAGAACATACCTGTAGGAGAGACTCTGGTTCATCTTTAAAGAAACTGCTGAATATGCTTATTAATACAGTGTTTATTGAACTGCATCGTGGACCACTGTGTACAAAAACTCTGAACTGACTTTGAACAAGGTGAGTAAGGCCATCAGGAATAGCTCTAATAAGAGATCTATATTCTGTAACGGGGAAATTAAAGTCATGCACAGGTATAAAACAGATATAGAAAGACTGTTGTTCATATGGTTTATTTGATTCCTTATAGTTATTCCGGGGTTGTTCCATATGAGCATCCTATGTGGTGAGACCAGTGTGGTGGACAGAGCATAGTGTCCAGACAGTGAGAGCCTGCTGCTGATACTGGAGTTCTTATGGTGAGTAATTCTGAGTTTGTCTGATTTTTCCATTTTTCCATAAGTCAGTTACAGTTAGTTACTGTTAGAACTCTACCATATCAGGATAAATCTCACTAGTCAGAGTGACAAAATGACATTTGTCCCAAATGATAAAAAATGTTTTGATTCTATTTTTTATGTATATTTTATTTTTTTAATTAATATTTGAATCCAAGATTATGATCCCAGTTTTCCTAAACATGTATATTCATTACTTAACTGTTCCTATTATTAATCCTGAATCCAGGTTTGTGATTCCAAATTCCAAAAAAATTCCACATATCAACATATCAATAACATAGCTCCTGTGACTCAGCGTTCCCTCTACCAGCTCACAAAAATTTGCGAAATTCACTGCTTTGTCTTAAAGACATCACTTCCACACAGTCTTATCTCTGATGTGTCTAAAGTGTGCAGAGTGTAGTGAGGTGGCAATATCACATGCACAGAAGAAAACTGATTTGGATTTTATGAAAAATACCAAAAGTCCAAATCAGAATTTCAGATGGTAAGGAACAATGATCATTGATTTTGAATGTACCAAAAAATCCCTGAAATATTTGGATCCCAGTAGCCTGTCTTTGCTGGACTGATGAGATTTGCATTATTAACTAGCATTAGTGTTAACACACACCTAACACGTCTCTAGTGTGTGTCAGCACTAATTCTACAGATGCTGTCGGCTGGCCTTGAACTGAAGGTTTTAAAGACATAGCAACAGTAACTAAGAAAATCAGGACTTATCAGACTTTGGTAACAGTCAGTTGTATCAGCTTCTGTAAATCTTTAACACAAACTGAGATAAACATTGTAAATGAGGGGTCATTAATAATTGTTAATATTTTACAAACATATATTATGGTATGACTTTTAGGACTGCAAACAGTCATAGAAACATCAGCTTAGCAAGTTAACTATGAAATTACCAGGTATTAAGTGAGCTAATACTAGAAATATTAGCTAGTTAGCAGCCGAGCTGCTTATTTAAGAATTTAAAATTTTGATTCATCTGACCACAGAACAGTTTTGCGTCCTTTCATTTTAAATGAGCTTTGGCCCGAAGAAAACAGCAGTGCATCAGGATTGTGACGTGACTTCTTCTTGTGCATGTCTGACTTCTGACCGGTGATGCTTTTACGTTAAATATGACCGTAATGAATTAGACCAAAATCTATTAATTATGTAAGATAAATAAATAAATGAATAAATAAATAAACAAATAGATAAATAAAGCAGATCAGCAGAGCCATAAAAAGAGGAGAAGCTATTGATGTCTACAAATATGGATTCCCGAATCTCATCTTATTAATTCCTCTAAATTTTAAAAGAATCTCTTTTATCTTATTGGATATAATGTACAATATGTCTGAAGTAAAAGCTGAGAAGCTCTCCAGTGTATATCCTCAATGAAGGACATCAGGATTGTGACATGTGACTTCTTCTTGCATGACACAGCTTTAAATTACGTTGGTGGATTGCACGGCGACCTGTTTTCACAGACAATGATTTCTGGAAATTTTTCTGAGCCCATGCAGTGATTTCCAGTACAAAACCTTGCCTGTCTTTACTGCAGTGCCCCCTGTTTCCCCTGTCCCAAATTATTGCATTCTGTTTTTGTTTACATTTCCCAAGTTTTTTGGAACAGGGATTAATTCTGCAATAATGAGACAGATAGGTGAAGATCCACTCAGTCCAGTAGCTAATCTAAATGTCCACAGCAATTTGCCTACTGCAGCAACAGGCCAGCAGAGGCAGCCATTTCTACAGTACTCCACACTGTACTGACCAACCTGGACTGCCAAAACTTTACTTCTGTGCAGAGCATACTCACAAACTGCATCTCAGTGTGGCATGGTGACTTCTCCTCATCTGACCGCAAAGCGCTCAAGGGCATGGTGAAAACCGCCCAACACATCACAGGTTCCCAGTTACCCACCACTGAGATCATTTACCATAAGAGAAACATCATCAAGGACTATTCTCATCCTAATCACAGACTTTTTACCCTTCTCCCATCTGGCAGGTGGTACAGGAGCCTCCGCTCCTGCACCAGCAGGTTCAGGACGAGTTCCTTCCCTGAGGCTATGACTGTCCTGAACTCCACACCGCTACTTTATGTGCAGCATTGCACTTGCTGCACTGAACTGTACTTTATACCTTCATGCACTAATTCATATCTGCACCTTTACTGTACATACTGTATATAAACTTAATGCAATGTATTCTTTGCTCTGTATACCATTTGTGAGGCCAGACACTAATGTTGGACAAGAAGGCCTGGCTTGCAGTCTCCACCCTAATTCATCCCAAAGGTGTTCTATTGGGTTGAGGTCAGGACTCTGGCATGTTGGAACAGGAAGGGGCCGTCCTCAATCTGTTCCCACAAAGTTGGGACATGAAATGGTCCAGAGTCTCTTGGTCTGCTGAAGCATTAAGAGTTCCTTTCACTGGAACTAAGGGGCCGAGCCCAACTCCTGAACAATAACCCCACACCATAATCCCCCCTCCACCAAACTTTACTCTAAGCACAATGCAGTCATTCAAGTACTGTTCTCCTGGCAACTGCCAAACCCAGACTCGTCCATCGAGTCCGGTGGTGGCGCTTTACACCACTGCATTCGACATTTTGCATTGTACTTGGATGCAGCTGCTTGTCAATGGAAACCCATTCCATGAAGCTCTCTACACACTGTTCTTGAGCTAATCTGAAGGCCACATGAAATTTGGAGGTTTGTAGCAATTGACAGTGCAGAATGTTTGCGACCTCTGCACACTATGCGCCTCAGCATCTGCTGACCCCGCTCTGTCATTTAATGTGGCCTACCACTTTGTGTCTGAGTTGCTGTCGTTCCCAATCCCTTACAAAGGTGAAAATAAAAGATGAGTTCCACCGTTTAGAAGCAGAAGAACAGAAAGAGTCTCTACATGTTTTTTTTTCTCGAAAGAGGAGCAAAGACATATCAGACCATTTCTATGGAATTTGGGAAAAAATCTGTCCCACTTCTACTCTTCCTGTACAAGTAAACATTCCCATGTGGAGGGATCTTACTGAACTCCTCTCTGCAGAACTCCTCTAG
>JAVGWN010002563.1:0-11003 GCA_034552555.1 Semaprochilodus insignis
ATTGCGCCATTACATTACCACACTATTACACCATTACAACACTGCACAGCTACATTACTGCACTATTACAATACTACACTATTACAACACTACACTACTAGTTAAATTACTGCACTACTACTGGTGTTGCAGGTTAACAGTTAGTGTTTCATGAGGATGGCTGTGTCTTTATTTTGTTGTTAAAACTTTTAAATACATCTCACTGTTTGTGAGGCTTTGATACGAAGAATTCAACAAAGAGAGTGACACATACATACAAATGCGTGCCCAAACACACCCATGTACACACACACACACACACACACACACACACACACACACACACACACTGGGTCTGTCTTTACCATGCTGCCTCACTTTCAGGTACGTTTTCCAGGAATTTGATTTCAATGTTTTAAATCTAACAGTTTTAGGGAACAGCACAAATGACACACATACACACATACACACACACACACACGCACACACACACACATAGAGCAGTGCTATTAGCACCTGAATGTTAGTGCAGTGTGTCTGTGGTGCAGAGACAGAGACCCTACATACCACAGACACAGCGACGATGCTTAAATCTGCTCACACACACAGAGTCCTGCGCGCCTCACACCATCTGTCCCACTGCTGAAAGCTTCCAGTAGCCTTTCATCCCGTATACGCTGCCTACAATCAATACCTACACCCAATACAACGACTGCTACTACTACTAATACTACTACTAACACTGCTACTACTATTGTTCCTACTTCTACTACTGCTCCTACTTCTACTACTGCTCCTACTTCTACTACTGCTCCTACTTCTGCTACTACTACTACTAACACTACTACTACTACTGTTCCTACTTCTACTACTGCTCCTACTTCTGCTACTACTACTACTAACACTACTACTACTGTTCCTACTTCTACTACTACTTCTGCTACTACTTCTGCTGCTCCTACTTCTGCTACTGCTCCTACTTTTGCTACTACTACTACTAACACTACTACTACTGTTCCTACTTCTACTACTGCTCCTGCTTCTGCTACTACTACTACTAACACTACTACTACTGTTCCTACTTCTACTACTACTACTGTTCCTACTTCTACTACTGCTCCTACTTCGGCTACTACTACTACTAACACTACTACTACTACTGTTCCTACTTCTACTACTGCTCCTACTTCTGCTACTACTACTACTAACACTACTACTACTACTGTTCCTACTTCTACTACTGCTCCTACTTCTGCTGCTACTACTACTACTACTACTGTTCCTACTTCTACTACTGCTCCTACTTCTGCTACTACTACTACTACTACTAACACTACTACTACTACTGTTCCTACTTCTGCTCCTACTTCTGCTACTACTACTACTACTACTACTAACATTACTACTACTGTTCCTACTTCTGCTGCTACTACTTCTGCTACTACTACTACTAACACTACTACTACTGTTCCTACTTCTACTACTGCTCCTACTTCTGCTACTACTTCTGCTACTACTACTACTACTACTACTAACACTACTACTACTACTACTGCTCCTACTTCTGCTACTACTACTACTCCTACTACTAACACTACTACTACTACACTACTGTAGCTCAGTGGATAACACCACTACCCGCCAGGGAGCCACCACTACATGTGGGAGACTGGGGTTCAAATCCTGGTCTGGGTGACTATGCTGTGCTACACCAATAAGAGTCCTTGGGCAAGACTCTTAACACTACATTAGCCTACCTGTAATATTAACCTTGTAAGTCGCTCTGGATAAGAGCGTCAGCTAAATGCTGTAAATGTAAATGTAAATGTACTACTGTTCCTACTTCTGCTCCTACTTCTGCTACTACTACTACTACGAACACTACTACTACTGCTGCTACTACTAACACTACTACTACTGCTGCTACTACTTCTGCTACTACTACTACTACTACGAACACTACTACTACTGCTACTACTACTGCTCCTACTGCTACTACTACTACTGCTCCTACTGCTACTACTACTAACACTACTACTACTGCTACTGCTACTATTAACACTACTACTACTGCTACTATTAGCACTACTACTACTACTATTTACACTACTACTACTACTAACACTACTACTACTGCTACTGCTACTACTAACACTACTACTACTACTACTACTACTACTACTAACACTACTACTACTACTACTACTATTAACACTACTACTACTATTTATACTACTACTACTACTGCTCCTACTAACACTACTACTACTACTGCTACTACTAACACTACTACTACTACTATTAACAATACTACTGCTGCTACTACTATTTACACTACTACTACTGCTCCTACTTTTAACACTACTACTACTGCTCCTACTAACACTACTACTACTACTAACACTACTACTACTACTATTAACACTACTACTACTATTTATACTACTACTACTACTACTGCTCTTACTAACACTACTACTACTACTGCTACTACTAACACTACTACTACTACTACTACTATTAACAATACTACTGCTGCTACTACTATTTACACTACTACTACTGCTCCTACTATTTACACTACTACTACTGCTCCTACTATTAACACTACTACTACTGCTCCTACTAACACTACTACTACTACTGCTACTACTAACACTACTACTACTACTACTACTACTATTAACAATACTACTGCTGCTACTACTATTTACACTACTACTACTGCTCTTACTAACACTACTACTACTTTTTACACTACTACTACTACTACTACTACTAACACTACTACTACTACTACTGCTTTTTACACTACTACTACTACTACTATTAACACTACTAACACTACTACTGCTCCTACTAACACTACTACTACTACTATTTACACTACTACTACTACTACTACTACTACTACTGCTCCTACTAACACTACTACTACTACTATTTACACTACTACTACTACTATTAACATTACTACTACTACTACTACTACTACTACTACCATTAACACTACTACTACTACTATTTACACTACTACTACTACTACTATTAACATTACTACTACTACTACTACTACCATTAACACTACTTCTACTACTATTTACACTACTACTACTACTACCATTAACACTACTACTACTGCTGCTACTACTATTTACTCTACTACTACTACTAATAATAATAATAATAAATCGTCAGGTGATCTTCTGGCTCATCCTTTTAGAGGAGACTTTACAGTCACTGCACCAGCAAAGAGACACCTTGGCACAACTACAACCATGTAAAAATGAATGAGTTGCTGAGCATTATGACTGTATGAATAGCAGTGTTTAGTGTTTGAGTGTTTAGCAAATGAATTATTCAGAGAATTCCATGTGCTTGAAGAACCTATCTGAGCCATGTGGATGGGGTTCTTAACCCCTTCCTGCTCCAGTGACTATTGCTATTACTCAGCAACAGTGATACTTCTTTGGCCTCTCTCTCCCTCCTCCCTCCTACCTCCATTGATGCCAACGAGGGTGCTGCATGGTTGTGTTGGAGCCCCGACTCCTGGCCTCAGCCAACCATGCCACCAGACACCAGCTGCTTTACCGGCAGGTCTTTGCCAGTGGGTGTCCTCTGGCCAGACTCCACTGCTGAGCCTCGACAGGCTGCTTCCTCGCCACTCGTCCTCACCATGCTGCTTCATCCTCTGCAGTTCTCAACCAGGTTTGGCCTTTGCTGACATCATAGCAATGGATAAACGCTGCTCAGCATTACTGACCCGCTGGGATAGGTCATCATAGGCCCCCTCCAGGTAATCCCACAACACAACCCAACAAAATACACACTTTAAACTACAACAATAAGTCATTTACAATGTAAAGGTCTCTCTCTTACTGGTAGCACAGCGCCTCCTGTGAGCCTCCTTGCACGGCTGTTCTGCATGGTCACTAGTAGACGCATGCTACAATACGCTTACCTATATTTAGAAATATAGTCAGAGGCTTTATCACGTCACGCCTGATAAGTGAGAATCGTACCTACCGGTGTGTAATCCCTCCACCAGCACCAATACCAGCTGTGACTGGATTTGGCATGTACTGGACAAGTTTCTGGATGTAGCCACATCAGTGTTCAGACACTCTTACATCAAAGAATTGGTCAGTTGGTCCAGATTTGGTGGATGCCTTCCCTGGTACAATTCCGAGGAGAATTCCCTGTAGACTGGGATTTTAGCCACTGCTGGTAGACCCGTATGACTGTACGCTTCCATACACCTGCAGATTCAGCTACTTCCTTCACACTATGGTCTTTGACACGCCCAAATGCAGTCACTCCTTTTAGCCAATCATTAACATCTGCTCTGGAGCCATTTTCCACACATGGAACGAGACATTCCCTGCACTGTACCACCTCTTCCCAATCTATGGATCCCGCCACTCACACCCCGCAGGGTTTTATAGCCCCGTCATCCTTGTGCAGCGCCATCTGCAGGAGCCTGAAGGTACTACCGCCTTAAACACAGAAGGGGACTTTGTCCGGTGGGCCTGAAATATTTTTCCATGCCCAGGGATTATTATTAGGACACACCTTAATAATTGGCAGACAGTCACTTAGATGAACTAGTTTGCCATAGTCATTATGTTTTATAGACAAATATAAATGTCTATCATCCACATGGAAATTAAAAGAAATTGTGTTATGTATTTACCAACCCGATAGAAGCATATAAAGAGAACATTAAATTGGGCCCAGAATGGATCCCTGAGGCACACCACAACAGGCTTGGACCCCGGTTCCCTTCCTTAAGGGTATACATGGACTTCTGTAAAGCTGGTTTGAGACAACATTAGTTGAAAACGTGCTTTTCAAATAAATGTTGATTGATAATTTGATTGATTGATAATTTGATTGACTGATAATTTGATTGTTGTATATTTGAGGATACGTTTACATTATTAATACCTATATAAATACAAATGTACGGCACCTTTGACGGCGTTAGCCGATATGCTCCTATGAAGTGTTAGGAATACACAAAGTTTGCTCAGTACATCTAATGGTGTGTCTTTGCTGATGTTCGGGTTTGGTTGTAGATGGCTGGTTACTCCTGGAGAACTCAGTGTCCATGTTTCCAGAACAATCAACTTATTCCAGCGCTGCAGCTGAGGGCGAAGGTGAACGCTGGTAAGATTGAACTCTTGTCAGAGTGCGGTATGCTAACATAGCCTCTCCTGGTGGCAGGACTTTCGGTCGCTGCTCAGTTGAAAAATATGGAACATCCGCTTTGACGTCATCTGTGTACCGTCATAACACAAACACATAATTTCTGTGACCACAACTTCTCTCTCTGGACAGCTCCGATTTTCTTTCTATTTGCCCTTGTCTGTGGTCAGACTCTGGTCGCTGAGGCTGTACTCGGTCAGTATCCGTCTCTGCTTTGGATCTCTGACAGCATTGTAATATCATTTTGATTATGTTCTCCCTCTCTCTCTTTCTCTCTTGTTCTTTGTCAGACGCCAGGGTTCACCATTGGCTCCTTTCTCTCGTGCCTATCAATTATCATACCACCATGAGTCAATAATCACAACATCCCAGACATACTGAGCACACACACACACACACACACAGTCTCGCATGTACACTTCAGCGCTGTGCTGCATGCTCTCGCAGGAAAGAGGCATTTCACGCTGCAGCCTTAGCACCTTCTTGTCTCTGTCTGTCTGTCTGTCTGCCTGTCTGTCTGTCTGTCTGTCTCTCTCTGTCACACGCATACATATATTAGGGTTTGCACAGACATGTCAGCTCAAATACTCATCCACTAGTGGGCACTCTGGTGGGCAGGACTGGTCAGGAAAAGTCTCTAGAATAAAAAAGTCTAGTCGGTTCCATCGCTCCACCTGGCCCACTGACTTTAACAGGAAGGGGCTGCTCCACTGACATACAGAATGACTATTGCTTTAGCACCTACCGGTAAAAGCTAGACAGAAGAAGAGAACCCCTATAAAGTCTGTATCAAGGCTATTCCCAAAAAACAATTTGATTTTGCCAGTGGGTGCTAATGGTAGTTAGGTTAGCTAGGTTAGCTGTCTAGTCGAGTTAGCTAATTTTAGACCACACTGGCACCGAACTGTCTTTCTTCATTGGTGTAAGAATTGTACCTCACCACAGGGAAAGAGCTAGCATGATAACTGAGTAGCTCTTTGGATTCAGATTTATTCAAACAAGGAACTCAGAACAGCAGCCTGCTAAACAGACGAGAATCTCAGACAAGTCATGGCTGATGCTGTATCAGACAGTGTCCGAAACCCCAAAATCAAGTCCATTAGAGGTGCTTAAGAACTCCACACGGTTTGAGGCGAGTGTGTGCTGATTTACACAGTTAGCGTCATGCTAATTGATGCGGTATAAACTTCCATTTAAGTTTAGTTTAGTTTAGCTACAGTAGCCTCATAGCTCCAGCTAAAACAGCAAACCTCAGACACTGAACAGGTCCTGGCTGATGGAGCATATTTGGGGTCGGAGGGGAGGGGGACTGAGGGAATCTGGATTTTCACCGGACTATCGCTTTAACAAGAGCAAAATACCATGACCACGGAACACGCACACACGCTCAGGACGGCAGTGACAGGTTCATTGGGTAACAGCAATTCTTTTGTCAGTGTTGGGAATCTGGCAGAAGGCCAGTGATGTCATTATGCTGAAAACCTTCATCCCGCTCCCTCTCTCGCGCTCCCTCTTTCCGCGGGGCTGGAGACCCTGTTGGTTTTATTGTATCTTTCGGAGATGTGAATGAAGGCAATCAGTTGGGAATGCAATGAGGTCACACACTCACAGTGGCCCCGATGTCCTAATTAAACGAGGCCGGGGATCATTATTGACCTCTCGCCTCTCCCTCTATTTCCTCTCCTCCTCTTTTCTCTTTTCTCTTCCCCAATTAGCGCTCCGTGAGCTGCAGTGGTTCCTGTACAGCAGGTCAGAGCTGCGCTGGGATTTATTCCTCCATCACTTTACGCACACACGGAGAAAGGTTCCCCACCGTGCGCCACTCAAAGAGTTCACAGTCAGAGCTGTCAGTCACTCCGCATGACCCCGCCTCCCCCCTACTGCACACTATCACACTGCACTGCAGCCCCTCAGTAATGCAGACTCTGGACGGCACTGTCTGAGTGTGAAACGAGGACGAAGGAAAATATAGAGATCCTTCTTTTACAAGACGTCCAGGTGATTATCCGCCGGCCTCGCCGGAGACTCTGAAGGCCTTTCTGAGTTGTGTGAATGGGCACAAACACACTCAACCAGGTGGCACTGTGGGTGGCGCTGTCCCATCACAGTAAGAAAGGTCTGGGTTTGGTTCCTGGCTGGGGTGTCCGGGCTCCTGTCTGTGTGGAGTGTGCATGTTCTCCCCGTGTCTAGGGTTCCTCCTCCGGGTGCTCTGGCTCTGGAGAACTAGAGATGCGAGTAGCCCCCTAGTTGTGTATGTCTGTTTGTCTGCCCTGTGATGGACTGGTGGCCTGTCCAGGGTGTTTCCTGCCTTCCACCCAGTGAGCACTGGGATAGGCTCCAGTACCTCCCACCACCCAGAAGGATAAGGGGCTCAGAAGATCAATGAATGAACTCTCTTAACCAGTCACTATTGTCTCCATGGCCTGGCATGGCATCAACCAAGCTGATGGCTCAGCTATCTCACAGCAACCCAAATGTTTTGACAAACATTAAAAACGTTAGTCATAAGATGTATTCATCTGGAGTGGCTTCTTAAAAAGAGATCCGGATTTTCAGCTCCTGAATGAGGCGGTGAAACTCTCTTTTCTCTTTCTCGTTTTTGTTTCAATTGTTTGAAGATGCTTTTGAAGAACAAAGGATATCTATGTCCCTCAAAGACACTCAGCCTGCTTGTTGTTTGTTCATGTGATGCTTTTGAACAACACAGCACAGTGCTGAGAACATTATGGCTGCTGAGGGGCAAAACAGTCCACGACTAGGACGTTACATTACGACTAAACCAAGAAGATACATCAAAATACCAAATACACACATCACCAAAAGAACAGCTGCACCCAGAAGGAATCATTCCACAGGACTGAAACTTGGTGTGTAGGTCTGACATGGTGAGACATGCTAATGATTCAAGTTTCACACTCGGCTGCACATGTGACGTAAACAAGGACGGGCCTTATCTCTGTACCTGACTGACCCAACAGCCATGATTACAGACATCCAGTGAGCAGTGATGTCCTCCATGAGTCATCCTGTTAGTGCAGCACCATTGGCAGACGGCTGCACCACGCAGGACTACATGCACACAGACCGTTACCACGACTGTCCTTAACACCACATCACCGTCACCAAAGACTGCAATGGTGTCGTACCAGACTGTCATGGAGTGACTCAGAACGGCAGCGGGTCATCTTCAGTGACGAGTCCCGCTTTTGTCTTGGTGGAGACGACCAACGAATCCGTGTGTGGAGGCACCGTGGTCAGCACCAAGATGAACGGTTTGTTGTCACACTTCCAGAAGGCCTGGTGTCACTCCACCTCCACCCCTACCGCACCATCTGCGGGAACTGTGTGAGGATATTCGTCTGGCATGTTGGGTTAGCAAACGCGGCGGCCCGACGCCATACTGAGAGACAGACTTCTGTATGTGTAGCTCAATAAATATCGATCATATCAGTCTAAATTTATCATCAAGGCTGACAGGTGTAATAATGACTGATGGAAAAGGCAAAATAAGATCAGTAAACAACTCACTCTGAACTTTAACTATAAAAGGTTCACTGTGTGTTCACTGTTATTCTAACAGCAGGTCAGTGTTGTCCTCCTTATGTATGTTTTGTAGTTGCTTGTTAGTGATTTTACGGTATTTGGGATCTAATTAACAACCATTATATAAGGTTTATCACTTACTCATAACCCCTTAGTAGTAAGGGTAGTCTTAGCTAAAAGATAAAACCAGGATCCCAACGGATTAAACAGAGTTCACCACTCTATTAATGTTCAAATAAGCAAAATGTAAGATTCTTAGTTTACAATATTACTGAATGAATTAACAGAGTGAAGAAATGACATGTTTAGTCCTGTGTTTTGTTGCAGATATATAGCTACTGAAGTTAGCATGCTAACCAGCTAGCCACAACCTGTCCCATCTCGCAATACCACTTTCGCAGTACCTGAAGAGGCAAATGTCAGGCGGCGTAACTTCAAACAAAGGATTTTTATCTGGACATCCATGTACCATGTAGGGGGCAGGGGGCTGCACCGTTAAGAAGACATCCAGTGACCTTCAGGGTGCAATCCCAAGGTCAGTAGCTCTTTCATGAGTAAAAACTGAGATTTTTGAGCTGATTTTGGTTAAAATTATCCAATTTATCAGGTCGTGTGGTACGACCGCCTCAGCACAACCATCAAAACGCTGATAAAAATAATATAAAAATATATAATATAAAATTGTTATAGTGATGTTTATTAATTTGAACAAATTTGCTCCAACAACTGAAACAGGTTATTAAACCATTGATAACAGCTACTACATTTAGGATATAATATATATATATATATATAAATTGTGTCCTTTTTAAAAACGCATTGTTTTTAAAACCATTATTTATCATTGGCCCCACTGTAGAAGCTCACGCACACAGGAGATCCAGTTCTGTAAACATCACAAATAGTCACATCTTTTTCTGAGAGCAGATGATGTGGGGGTCATTGACCTGTGTGGTCCAAGATTCAGGACTCAGTTCGGAGTAGCACCTCAGAGACTTGAGACATGACTGGGAATAGAGGACGGTGGGACAAAGACAGGTTAAATTATGATCCAGTCTGATCAGCTGGTGGTTGGACAGCACTATGGGTAACACCGTCATCTCACACATTCATTCACTCACTCGTTCATTCATCTTCTGAGCTCTTCCCTATTCCAGCGCTCATTGGGTGGAAGACATGAGACACCCTGGATAGGCAGCCAGTCCATCACAGGCCTTACACATGGAAACAAACAGGAACGCCACTGCAGTACCAGTAAGAGTCCTCGGGAAAGACTTAATACTACGTCTGCCTGGATGAGAATGCCTGACTAACATGTAAGTGTAGTTCCAGAAACTTGGCGGGAGCTAGTGGAGATTCCCATATGCCCAGAAAGGAAATTTTTCAGATGTATTGAAAGGTCAGAGAATTATCCCTTCAGACCAGCAGTCTGCCTTTCCTCCTGTAAATCCTGCCTGTGTGCCCCGAGCAGCAACCCCTTGTTCCATCTGCTGCTGCCAGATCTGTACTCGGAGCCCAAAATGCAGTGGGAACGTTTGGCTGTGCCATGCCGACAGCTGCTGCAGTAGCAGAGGCTTGGTTCTCTGACTGTCCTGTCTGCAGTTGTAGTTCCTCCTGCTGTTGCATGAGCTGATACATCCATCTCAGCAACTGCATATGTTGGATTGCATGTGTTGACTTTTATAGGCTCTTCTTGGCAGTATGTGAGGTGTTCTGACGTTCTCAGATACTTTGGATGCAAGTGTGTGCTTAGAACATAAAACAGAGTCTTAACTAGGACACGACCGGGGCAGGAATAGTTTCTGTTCAGGTAAACAGTGTAAATCCCGTCAACTCTAAAGATCTGCATGTGGGTCCAACCTTTACTTCTTCACCATCATCACCACAGAACTCAAACACCAGATTCATAATACATAGTAGATACTGAATAATTCATAGTAGATGCTGAATAATTCATAGTGGATACTGAATAATTCATAGTAGATGCTGAATAATTCATAGTAGATGCTCAATAATTCATAGTGGATACTGAATAATTCATAGGAGATGCTGAATAATTCATAGTAGATGCTGAATAATTCATAGTGGATACTGAATAATTTATAGTGGATACTGAATAATTCATAGTAGATACTGAATAATTCATAGTAGATACTGAATAATTCATAGTGGATGCTGAATAATTCATAGTAGATGCTGAATAATTCATAGTAGATGCTCAATAACTCATAGTAGATACTGAATAATTCATAGTAGATACTGAATAATTCATA
>JAVGWN010002564.1:0-11002 GCA_034552555.1 Semaprochilodus insignis
GTGCTGCACTAACAGGATGACTCATGGAGGACACCACTGCTCGCTGGATGTCTGTAATCGTGGCTGTTGGGTCAGTCAGGTACAGAGATAAGACCCGTCCTTGGTTACCTCACATGTGCGGTCGAGTGTGAAACTGGAATCATTAGCATGTCTCACCATGTCAAACCTACACACCAAGTCTCCTTCCTGTGTGATGGTTCCCTCTGGGTGCAGCTGCCCGTCTGACAGACTGGTATCAGTGTATCCTTGTGTGTATGTGTGGGTGAGTGCGGTCTGCAGACTGACCTTTACTGGGTATTGAAGGTACTTGTACAATCATACTCTCGCTGTACTCCCCGAAGTTGTCGAAAGCGGACATTTTGCAGCGGATCCGAACCTCGTACTCCGTATCGGTCTGGAGGCCGTAGATGGACTGCTGTGTCCCGCTCTCCAGGTCCAGCTGCAGAACCAATCAGGAGAGAGAAGCATCTGAGGATCACAGCATTTCACAGAAGGAGCACAAGCCAGACAGAATACGGCCGCAGGTAGTTAAAGGAGCAGTGTGTAGCCTCTAGTGGTGAGGTTGTGCATTGCAGCAGAAGACCCTTTACTGGACCCTTTACTGGCAAGGACATCGGCTGATCTGCTGGTGAACAAGGAGCTCCATCAGCTTCAGCCTAACACCAGGAGGAACCTTCAGGAGGCCTCAGGGAGCAGCTCAGGTGAGAAGATGACCCCTGCTGACCTTTAAGCTCAGTGCTCATTCGGGCCAGCTTCATTTCTAGTTAGAGGGATTGTGATCGTTGTTGCTATGTGTGTGAAACCTCCAGTTCAGGCTACCTTAACACTTAACACCTAACACTAAACACTTAACACCATACACTTAACACCTCTTAACACCTAACACTAAACATCTAACACTTAAAACCTAACAATTAACACCTCACACTAAACACCCAAGACCTAACACTTAACATCATACACTTAATACCTAACACTAACCACCTAACACACCTAACACTAAACACTTAACACCTCTTAACACCTAACATTAAACATCTAACACTTAAAACCTAACCATTAACACCTCACACTAAACACCTAAGACCTAACACTTAACATCATACACTTAATACCTAACACTAACCACCTAACACACCTAACACCTAACACTAAACACTTAACACCTCTTAACACCTAACACTAAACATCTAACACTTAAAACCTAACAATTAACACCTCACACTAAACACCTAAGACCTAACACTTAACATCATACACTTAATACCTAACACTAACCACCTAACACACCTAACACTAAACACTTAACACCTCTTAACACCTAACATTAAACATCTAACACTTAAAACCTAACAATTAACACCTCACACTAAACACCTAATACCTAACACTTAACATCCTACACTTAATACCTAACACTAACCACCTAACACACCATACACCTAACACTAAACACTTAACACCTAACACTAAACACTTAACACCATACACTTAACACCTCTTAACACCTAACATTAAACATCTAACACTTAAAACCTAACAATTAACACCTCACACTAAACACCTAATACCTAACACTTAACATCATACACTTAATACCTAACACTAACCACCTAACACACCATACACCTGACACTAAACACTTAACACCATACACTTAACACCTCTTAACACCTAACACTAAAAATCTAACACTTAAAACCTAACAATTAACACCTCACACTAAACACCTAATATCTAAGACCTAACACTTAACATCATACACTTAATACCTAACACTAAACACCTAACACACCATACACCTAACACTAAACACTTAACACCTAACACTAAACTCCTAACACTTAAAACCTAACACTTAACATCATACACTAAACACCTAACACTTATACATGTAACACCTAACGCAAAACACCTAACACTTAACACTTAACACTACCCCTCACTCTGACCATTCTGACTTTCTCCCTGCAGGGGATCTTCTACACAATTCCTATTGGCTGGGAGGTGTGACTGTTTTGTCCTGTGCTGTGATGGGATGTGTGGTTACCGTGTGGTTGTTAAGTGGGCAGTACCTTGTCCCAGTAGGAGGCGTTCCTGGGCCTGTAATGGACCTGATATTTCAGACTCATCCAGCCCGTGTGCACGTCTGCAGATGGAGGCGGGGCCCAACGTACCAGGATGTCGAAGTTCAGCCCCGAGCGGCTCACGTTCAGCAGCGTCCAGTTCAGCCCTACAGGGGGGTCAGGGTGCACTGCAGACAGGGGGCACAGGGTCACAGCACTGGTTAGCATTACTGCTACTGAGAGCTGACTGATTGGCATTACTGCTACTGAGTGCTAACTAATTAGCATTACTGCTACTGAGTGCTAACTGATTAGCATTACTGCTACTGAGTGCTAACTGACTAGCATTACTGCTACTCAGAGCTGATTTGTTAGCATTACTGCTACTGAGAGCTGAGTGGTTAGCATTACTGCTACTGAGAGCTGAGTGGTTAGCATTACTGCTACTGAGAGCTGAGTGGTTAGCATTACTGCTACTCAGAGCTGATTTGTTAGCATTACTGCTACTGAGAGCTGAGTGGTTAGCGTTGCTGCTACTGAGAGCTGAGTGGTTAGCGTTACTGCTACTGAGAGCTGATTGGTTAGTGTTACTGCTACTGAGAGCTGATTGGTTAGCGTTACTGCTACTGAGAGCTGATTGGTTGCCCTGGAGCCCCTTCTAGTGTCAGACAGGTGAAACAGGTCGGGTATGTGGTCAGTAAAGCTACACTGACAGCTAAATGTCGACGATGCTGGCCTCACCGATGTTCTCCACGGTGAAGCAGAACTCGTCGTAGGTGATGTTTTGGGCGGTAGCGCGCAGCTGCATGCAGTAGGATGTCCAGATGTGCGTGTAGGTCTTGTTGAAGTAGCACTCGTTCTCCACCGTGGCTGTGTATTCAGGACACTCCTGCCAGTCAGTGAGCTGCGAGCTGGACAGACAGGAACAGATCATCACCAGGCCGCCACAGTATCAGCATTAAACAAGGTTCCACACACACGAGGCTCCCGCACACAGCATCCACACACACGAGGCTCCCGCACACAGCATCCACACACACAAGTTAATCACACTGATTCTAGATCTGCATCTACGGTGTATTGGTGTTGATGGGTCAAAGCAGGAAATGGTACATGGTGTGGGTTTCAGTCAGTACTTGAAAAGAGAAAGCGGCGTCGTGTCACATACAGATGGTCCAACATGAACCTACACTGAAACCCGAGACCGTTATTCTTTGCTTCTCCTGTAAAGTGACTTTTGTGGACATGAGGGTTTGTTCCAACAGCAGCGAGATGCAGTTCTGGGTGTGGTGCGCTGTGTTGGGCTGAGCCTGTTGGGAGCATGAGGAGGTCAAAAAGCTTCTGTCAGATCAGCACCCCTCCAAACACAGTTGAAATTTCGGTTACTGCAGCACCATTGGCAGACGGCTGCACCACGCAGGACTACATGAACACAGACCGTTACCACGACTGTCCTTAACACCACGTCACCGTCACCAAAGACTGCAATGGTGTCGTACCAGACTGTCATGGAGTGACTCAGAACGGCAGCGGGTCATCTTCAGTGACGAGTCCCGCTTTTGTCTTGGTGGAGACGACCAACGAATCCGTGTGTGGAGGCCCTGTGGTCAGCACCAAGATGAACGGGTTGTTGTCACACGTCCAGAAGGCCTGGTGTCACTCCACCTCCACCCCTACCGCACCATCTGCAGGAGCTGTGTGAGGATATTCAAGCTGCATGGGATGGATTATCACAGGACACCATTAGGAACCTCTACAGATCCATGCCGAGACGTCTGGCGTGTTGGGTTAGCAAACACGGCGGCCCGACGCCATACTGAGAGACAGACTTCTGTATGTGTAGCTCAATAAATATTGATCATATCAGTCTAAATTTATCATCAGTTATTGATCCTGGTGACCTTTATCTTCCTTCCCAATAGCATTCCCAATCCCACACCTCCTTCTGGGAGCAGCTGTTCCTCTGATGGTGAGTGTGTGTTACTGCAGTGCTGTAGTGTTGGGACTGATACTGCACTGCGGGGCGTTTGGTGATTCTCACCCGTATCATTAGGTCGGCTCTGCGCGGTGAAGCTTTCATGCAACAAGTTTGCACTCGCTCCTCGCTCACATGTCAGAGAACCTGCTCCTCTCCGTCTCGCTCCTAATTATAGACATTCCGAGCTACAGGCATTGTTCAGGAGGATCAGGCTTGAAATGATGGTCTGGAAAACTGCAGACGGTAACAAACACACATTCCTTCAACACCGTCTTCATCGTCACCTCACGGCAGACCGGACGATACGGGACTGAGGACTGTCCGGATGGCAGGATGGAGTGATACTGGAGCGGTTTAGGAGTGAGAGAGAACACTAAAGCTCCTACTTTCTGGAAAGCTGCTCCAACCAAAATCACGTCGCTCCGCTCCAAATCCGCACCTCCCTGCTCAGTACAGCCAGGCGGGTCCCACGGCGTTCAATTAGAAATGTATTATTTCGTTACCAAACACTCTCAAACTCCGGCTTTAAAGTCAATCCCACACATCCCTGTTTACTCCGCAGAGCTCTGACTCACTCGGGAACCTAGACATGAGAAGTTATTACGGGGGGGAGAGCGACGCGGCGCTCAGCGGACCTGTTCGGCTGGGACAGGGCGAGTGAAGCAGACTCCGACTCTAAGGGGGCGTCGCCCACGGCTGAGAATGAATAGACGTTAGTGGGAGATAATTTCTGCGACTGAAAAGCCCGACGCTATAAACAAATACAGCCGGGAGTCCAGGACATCATGACTGGTCTCGCTCCCTCTCTCTGGGCAGGTGGGGCGGCGTTCCTGAACCAGTGCCATCAGAGAGCGCCCGTGGTGAGGTGGCAGGAGTGGAAGGCCCGGGACAAGCGCTGCTGTTGCTGCCTTCACCCCCCCCGGCCGTGCAGGACCCTGTGGGAAGCTCTGTCAGACGCTGGATGCGCTCACCGTCGAGGAACGGGTGCTCCGCGGTCTTGTGCCTGCTGGGAATGTCCGTGCGCTTAAGGGACTGCTGCTTGGTAAGGACTGTTTTGGTGCAGGAATCAAGGGTCTTCTCCAGCACCAAAGATCAAAGGCGTCTACATCACTCCTGTCCTGCTTGTCTAGCTTTTACCTCCATGAAGAACCACAGGGAAGACCGCAGCCTGGACAGGTCCGATCCTTGGTTGTGAAGATCTTTTCAGGCTTCATCCTGGTCCTGCCGACTGCCGATTTTAATTGATCCGAGCAGGTAAAGCCCTGTGATGTAATAACTCTCATATCTCCCGGCCCTGTGTGCACACGTTAGCTACGCCGGTGCTGAACTTCAGGCGCCAAACACGTCTCGGCTGATCAGCTCCATTCCGGATGGAGAGGAGAGGAAACTATGGGAACCGGACTGTCTGAACTACCGCTGTAATGACGAAGGACTTACTTCTTCATCTGGAAGAAGACGGCCAGAGCTCCGGGCTCGCTGAGATTCGAGAAGCTCCCGGTGCTCCACCAGCATCGAAACGTCTCCAGCTCCCTGGAGCGACAGCCGGTGAAGTGAGGGAACACGGAGGAGTCTGAAAGAGAGGGACAGACATTAGAACCCTTTCAACAGAACATTAGAGTTAACAGATCCAGAACACACACTCTCCCGATCCAGGGATATACGAGCACCTGTACAAGACTCCACCAAAGCATCAGCATCATACGCCACCTCAGAAGGACCTCCACACCGCCTGTACAGCTACACCCAGCCCTCCGACACACTTTGGGCACATCACACAGCCATGACTGGAGGGCCGAGGAAAAGGGGGAGGAGTTTGGTGGACGGTATGATGATTTGATTGGCCGTGAGTGATGATCTTAAATGATCTTAAGGCTGCACTGTGTAAGATTTGGGGATTTGGAGACCCCTGTGGTGGGAATGGGTAACTGCAGCCACAGTGTGGAGAAGAACGTGAGGTCGGCCTCCTTCCCCGAGAGGATAAATCTACCCGGTCGTGTCCACTCTCGATCATTAGATCTTCTTCAGTGTGATGTTGGGTTTCAGATCATTCGAGCCGGACCTTCTTTCTGAGTCTGGATCTGATGTGACGTAGGACATGGACTGAAAACCTCGACGCCTCGGAGTTAAACGATCAGGCTTTACCGGGCGACTCGCAGCAGCACGCGCCACGTTAGCCTTTTTATATGACTATATGTTTTATATGGATCTCACTTCAACAAGATCTACAGATCTATAGATCCCGAACAGATAAATATTCCCAGATGGGCGTCACCGGGATCGGGTACCTGCAGGACTGTGGCTGTAGGCCGGCATTAATTCTGATTTATTTATCTATCTGGATCCGTTCTGAAGGCCTCCGAAGCTGAATGTTCCCGCAGTGTTCTCCGTTTCTCTGCTGCAGCTCACGTCCCCCCCCTCGCCCCCCCCCCCCACCTCCTCGCCCGCCTCCACGCCGCTCTAGCGCGGTCATAAATAAGGCTGTGAGCTGCCATTGATTTCCCTCCTGCTGCAGGATAAATCAGCAGCTCCAGCGCTCGGCTCCAGGTCATCCGGAGCGCCGGGATCACGGGTTTATATGCCGCTGTGAAAAATGGCACCTCCGAGTGTAAATCTAAACCTAATCTAACATGGAGCGCGCGGCGGAGGAGAGGAATGAGCTCCACCGTAGAGCCGCAGACGGGAGGAATTCACATCACCGCTTGTGTTGGTGTAGTGTGGAGGGAGACCAGGAGGCGGGTCGGAAGGTTTCTCGAAATCCATGAGGAACAGTAGCAAAACAATAACGGAACACCGGAATAAAGAGACTGGAGTAAACGAAATAGGAACTAGAGAACATGAAGGTTCTAGATAAATACAAAACACTGAACAAACACGAGGGGTATAGATACACAGAGCACTAATGAGAAACACCTGGAGCTAACGAGGGGGCAGGGCTACAGTCACACACAGGTGACAGGGAGGGAGGGTGGGGGAGGAGACACAGACCAAAACAGCATCAACAGCAGCACACCGCAGAGGAGCACCTGCAGGAGGAGAGGGAGACAGACGGGACGCTACACTCCACCGCTCCATTCCACTGTCGGAACCCAGCAGCTGCTCTGTACACCCTGTGGACCGCTCACGGTGAAGGCAATGAGTCCGGTTACACCCGCCTCTTTCTGCAGCGCCCTCTACCGGACGTCCCTAAACACATTCCCATCCGTCCATAAACTGTGTGAGGGATCTCCAAACAGGCGGGAAATGAAGCCTGCTATGAGGACCACGTACACTCATTCCCGGCCCACACTGAAGGCCAGCCGGAGCCGCTCGAATAGTAAACATTGGGTGGACGCCGGTTCCCTGCTGAACGGCCAGCAGAACCGAACTCGTCAGTGTGTACAGGAGAAGCTGTAAGCATGGCGGATAAAGCGAGTGGGGAAGTGGAGGAGGAGGACGTGGGATGAGGGTCGGATGAATGGCCTAACGCAAGGTGTCTGTTCTGACCCAGCCCGAATCCTGCTCACACACCTCGTCTAAATTTTTTCCCTGTTCAGACTCCCAGCCCAAATCTGATCCCGGGCGTATCCAGCAGGGCAGCACATGCGCTGTACTCACGCCGCAGGACGTGCGGTGTCTTGTAAGACAAACTAAATGAAGCGCGTCAGGCTACAACTTAATTGCTGCTTAGTTCTAAAGAAGAACCTGCACAATTCCTGGACTCGGATTTAAGGCTTCTGGGATACACAGCGGAGTCACAGCGATCACCTGCTGGTTATCTGGAACACGGTTCTCACTCACACCAGTGTCAAAGAGTCATTATTATTATTTTCACCCTGATCATTTACAGTGACTCCTGTTTTCTAAATATTGATGTTCAACTCATCCGGTGAAAATTCCTGAACATTTTTTCCGTATCACGATATGTATATCACAAGGAAAAAATATTCCAATGTCTGTTTTTTCCAATATCGTGCAGCCCTAACGGTAACCCCCCTCCCCTCCACACCCCACCCCATAAAATCAGATTTTTACTAATCAGATCCGAACCACATGTGGAAGGTGGTTTGACATGCAATTCCAATCTCTGCCTGGAAGCTCAAATCGGATTGTGAAGAGACTTCTGCGTCACGCACAATGCGACAAACAGTGACAACGTTAAATCCAGAGAGATGGGAATTCCGGGATTTGCTATGTAGTTACTAAAGCCTGAGTCTTTAACACAGTATCCCACGTGGATATGTAGGCTGGTGATGTCTGGGCCCTCAAATCCGGCCTGTATCCCACCTGGAAAAACCAGTAGAGGCTGTCATCTCAGAACATCCGATTCGAGACACAAACCCGTTTTACCTGGAGTCGGAAGCCTTCCGTGCGGGTCCTAAATCAGATACATATCCGATTCGTGGCCACACTACCTGAAAGCGAACGCTCAGATCGGAATCCCTGTGTGTTTTTCACTGTGCATCCTGGGATTAGCTGCACATGGATAAAAGCAAATCGGATTTGAGGACCGAGACCTCCCAGACCTCCACAACACCAACCTGAGCATCCTGAGTAATTAGCCTTGGTGTGTACTCAGCCGGGGACTTTAAGGGGTTAGCTAGGTAAGCTAACAGCTAATGAAGGCCTGATTCAGTAACACATGGTATGGCCCGAAGTTTGTCGTTTCAGTTTAGCACGTAGCGTTAGCGCTGAACTTGAGGTGGTGCTTCAAACAACAGTTCTGGCTCTGCAGACACAGAAGGACACGTACGCAGATGTTCTCCCGGCTGTGGTCG
This sequence comes from Semaprochilodus insignis, assembly GCA_034552555.1. Lineage (NCBI taxonomy): Eukaryota > Metazoa > Chordata > Actinopteri > Characiformes > Prochilodontidae > Semaprochilodus > Semaprochilodus insignis. The sequence continues at coordinate 8,799 of JAVGWN010002564.1, forward strand.
GCTGTGGCATCGCCAGAGTTCAAACTCGCAATCTCCCGATCACAGTGCCAGCCGTTGCGCCACTCCGGAGCTGTTCCTGAGAGCAGGGACAGCAAGTCTCTCTGAGAAACTCCGGATCAGCACTTTCACCGCGCTGAAGCAGCATCTGAAGGGTTTGGAATTAGACCTGCGTGTGCACATGATAAAAAGTTTGGAGATGGTTTCTGTGGTTTGGATCGCCTCTCCGTCTGTCCTGAGCTCACCCTCTCCCTCCGAAAAAACCCCAAAACTCTCCCAAAGCTCCGCTATTCCGGCCTCCTCCCACCACATTCCAGCTTACGCAACACGTCCAGCTGAAAGAGGCTGAAACCCGGCCCGAGCGTACCTCACTGCACTCTACAGGGAACAGACGGATCACAGATTATCAGTTCTACTGCAGAGTCGCTCTCCGCGTCAGGATCACGCTCTGCGCTTTAAAGGGTCGAGGACTGAAATTGGAGGAGTTCAAAACCAGAAATGACTCCAGCCTCTTCAAACGGGCTCCTGGGGGAGGCATGGCCTGTCACTAGCTGTCCAACCTCCAGTAGTAGATTGATGGATTTCACTGGAATCTCCCATTTCAATATTTCACTGTCCAGGCAGCCCAAATCTCAGGTCGGGTTCTGTATTCTTTAGAACTAAGTGAAGACAAACAAACAAAAACTAACAGGCAACAGCTAATGACTGAGTGACAGCTAGCGATGACTGAGTCAAAGCTAATGACTAAGTAAAAGCTAACGACTAAGCATAAGCTAACAACTTAGTGAAAGCTAAAGGCCATACAAATGCTAATGACTAGGCAAAAACTAACGACTGAGTAAAAGCTAATGACTAAATGTAAACTAACCACTTAGCGAAAGCTAACAACTGAGCGAAAGCTAAAGGTCATACAAACGCTAATGACAAAGCAAAAGCTAACCACTGAGTAAAAGCTAACGACTAAGTGTAAGCTAACAACAGCACAAAAGCTAACAACTGAGCGGAAGCTAAGGGCCATACAAACGCTAATGACTAAGCATAAGCTAACGACTGAGTGAAAGCTAACAACTAAGTGTAGGCTAAAGACTGAGCGAAAGCTAACGACTGAGTGACTGAGTTCTGCTTCAGTGCTGTAGCAGTGTGGGAGTGCTGAACTGTCAATCAGCTGTGCTCATTAAAATATTAGGCCACACCTATATTCTGTCCTGGTTTGAGTCCACGTCTGCTCCATGCAGGCTCTCCACTGGTGTCCCTCAAGGCTCCGTGGTGGGTCTTCTTCTGTAATCACCTCTCAGGGCTTCCCTTACCACTGTTATACCGATGACCCTCATCAGATACGCAGGTCTGCAATCGCATCTCAGCATTCCAGAGCTCGCCACCTGAGCTGCTGTTCATCCCCGGAGCTACTGGCCTGACTCAGTCACACAGGTTTCTCCTGTACAACATCCGGAGGATCCGACCCTTCCTCTCTCAGGCGGCCACCCGCGTGCTCGTCCTGCCAGTCTCTGGTCATTTTAAGGCTGGTCTTCCTCTACAGGCCATCAGGCCCTTCTGCTGATCCAGAATGCGTCAGCTCGGCTCGTCTTCAGTCCTCCCAGGTTCAGTCATGTGACTCCACTGCTGCGCTCCCTTCACTGGCTTCCTGTAGCTGCAGCAGATCTAAACCTCTGATCCCTACAAAGCCAGGAATGGACCATCCCCTCCCCCTTATGGCTCTGGTCAGGAGTCGGTCTGTACCTCGAGCCCTTCCAGCTTCAGCTACAGCTCGGCTCAACCCACCCTTTCCTCAAGATACATGGAGGACAACCGTCCGGACTCTTCTCTGTCCAGATGGTGGAATGAGCTTCCACTGGCTGTCTGAACAGCAGACTGTGTGGTGGTGTTGAACTGGAGATCGTCTCTGTGGAGCGCTACAGTGAGCCCTGATCTCAGTGTGTACTGGACTGTACTGTCCTCCACTTCCTGCTGGGTGTAACTCTGTACTCTGGGTCTTGGTGGGACAGTGTCTGAGCTGAAGGTGGGTTTGGACTCTAACCTGTCTGTACCAATGTGGACATACGCCCTGACTGAACACCCAGCACTTCTGTAAGTCCCTCTGGCGTCTCCTAGAGCATCTGCTACATGCCATAGATGTATATATGTTTATATATGTGTATATACATGTATATAGATGTATATATGTTTATATATGTGTATATAGATGTATA
>JAVGWN010002565.1:0-11000 GCA_034552555.1 Semaprochilodus insignis
ATCATTATTATTATTATTATTTTCGTTTTTTTATTAGTATTATTGTTATTCAGGGGTACGAGTTTGGTCTGACACGTAGGAGGGCGCTGCGAGGGTAAAGCTTACATACAGCTATTCGAGTGTAAACTACGTCTTTAAGAATGCGGTTCTACGAGGGTTCTTCTGGGAACAGCTCTTTGTAGAACCATCAGTTCTATATTCTGTGGTTCTAAACTGTTGCTCTGTATGTTCTTTGCATGGCGACATGGTTGTTAAGTTTTATGGAGACTGTAGGTGCTGTAGATTCTGCTGATGATGTCGAGCAGGTAACAGCTGAAGAACCCTTTTTGGTCCTGTATAGAACCGTTGTCAAAAAGGAAACGACCACTGGAACAGAACCGTAATAAGCCTACGTCATACATACGGGACATGCCATAATTACACACAGATATTTACTGAGGCAGGAAGCTGGCGATATGAGACGTTGGTCTAGGTTTGGGGAAACTGTCACAGTATAAACACAGCACATGTGCAGGTGTGCTAATGCTAACGTTAGCGGCGCACGCTCACGCTGCTTGTTTGTGTTGGAGTGAAGGAGTCTTCCCCAGCCAACATTCGGCATAGTCACAACGCAGTCTACTTTCCTGCAGCGATGCTACAGTCCTGTCACAAGGTGGTGCGGGTTACGTTCTCACAGCCTCGTTAGTACCGCTGTTGTGTAGTGTTATGAGTACCTGTTGGCAAGTTTGCAGAATTCCATGAAATTCCATGAGGAAAAAATGGAACGGATGAAGGATTCTAGGAGGCTGTGTACCACTACGTAGTTTTATTCAAGTACACAATTACATTCAGCATTCAACACGACAACATTGTGGGCACTGCCCTCTAGTGGTCAGGAGGTGTGGGATTGCAGGTGTGTTGGGAAGGAAGATAAAGGTGACCAGGATCAATAACTGATGATAAATTTAGACTGATATGATCAATATTTATTGAGCTACACATACAGAAGTCTGTCTCTCAGTATGGCGTCGGGCCGCCGTGTTTGCTAACCCAACACGCCAGACGTCTCGGCACGGAGCTGTAGAGGTTCCTAATGGTGTCCTGTGATAATCCATCCCATGCAGCTTGAATATCCTCACACAGTTCCTGCAGATGGTGCGGTAGGGGTGGAGGTGGAGCAACACCAGCCCTTCTGGACGCGTGACAACAAACCGTTCATCTTGGTGCCTCCACACACGGATTCGTTGATCGTCTCCACCAAGACTAAAGCGGGACTCGTCACTGAAGATGACCCGCTGCCGTTCTGAGTCACTCCATGACAGTCTGGTACGACACCATTGCAGTCTTTGGTGACGGTGACGTGGTGTTAAGGACAGTCGTGGTAACGGTCTGTGTGCATGTAGTCCTGCGTGGTGCAGCCGTCTGCCAATGGTGCTGCACTAACAGGATGACTCATGGAGGACACCACTGCTCGCTGGATGTCTGTAATCGAGGCTGTTGGGTCAGTCAGGTACAGAGATAAGACCCGTCCTTGCTCACGTCACATGAGTGGCCATTAGCATGTCTCACCATGTCAAACCTACACACCAAGTTTCATTCTTTGTCTCGAATGAACAGAAACCAGTTTTCTGCACTCAGGACGTCCCTGAAACTGCCGAGAGAAAACCGAGTATGGACAGAACAGATGAATTCCACATTTCAGACAGGACGGTGGGGGTTGGTGGTGGTAGTGGAGGGGGGTGCATGTTTTCCTAAACCCTGTAACACTTCAGAGCTGTGTCGTGGATTTCAGGGGCCAGAGTTTCGGAGTTGTTCGCTTTGAAGTGGTTAATAACGGAATATTCGGGGAAAAGCCATGCTGCATTCCTTTATTCAGCACTGCAGCCGCGCTCACAGCTGTAGCTGGAAGCCCGCACGGCTCCAGCCGAGGAAGGAAAGCCTTCAGGAAAACATTTCCACTCTTTTATTAATCACTTTCTCTGCGAGATAATAGAGGAGCGAGATTAATGGCGCGGGACGTGTCACTGAGGAAGCGGGTTATTAAACTCTTAGACTTGTAGGAAAAGCCGACCCGCCTGCCAAGACCCTCTGTAACAACAGGGCTTTCCCCCGTTATGACTAACGGCCTTATCGGTAATTAATGCTGTTTGGTATTTATGTAGAGCAGCGCTGATGCTGGAAGCGATAAGGCTTCAGAGTCGGACAGAAACTCCTTCGAGTCCTGAACAAAGGCCCTGAATCATCATCGGTCCACCGGAGCTGAGGTAGTGGCGGCAGGGTACGAGGTCATGTGTCGTCGGAGAAGAGGATCAATGGTGACGTCAAAGCCGAGACGCGGAGCTCCCTCACCCCGACTGCGAGCTTTCCCGAGGTGCTTTATTGAACCATGTTGGGCTGCAGGAGGCATCGGTTACCCTGCGCACACATTACCTAAGCTAGCCACCAGCCTCGCTAACGAGTCGCTCTGATTGTTTGGAGATCGTTGCTAACAACATGGCTGAATTGGCTATTACCCCAAATATGTCCTAATGCAGCGGTGGGGTCGTTTCCTGTTCCTCTGCGCGAGTGCATTCCCGCAGATTCAGCAGGACTGCATCGCACAAGAAAGCCCACCTCAACACATCTGAGGGTTACGCAGCGGGTCAAAGCTATCGGCTTTCTCTGCAAACACGCCGCCGGCCCGGCCTGTAGCGCGCTCCGCTCCGCTATGCTAACTGCGCTGCCTTCAGCTGCACGTTTAACTCCCCTCAGTTTCTGAGGCTCGCCAGACCACCAATCCGGTCAAACAGGTCACAGGTTTGGGTTTCAGATCCATTTCCTCCACCAGCCGCTCTCACTCACAGCCTGGAGAGGAGCTCTTCTACAGAGGGACGACCGGACGCCATGAAGAAACCCACCTGCCCTTCCAAAGTTTGACCACACCTTCCTTCCTTCCTCGCTTTTCAAAGGTCAACTAAATATACCTGTTAAATTACATCCAGAGTTCTAATAAAATTAACATCCAGAATGAAGTTCTGATAAAATTAACATCCAGAATGAAGTTCTGATAAAATTAATATCCAGAATGAAGTTCTAATAAAATTAACATCCAGAATGAAGTTCTGATAAAATTAACATCCAGAATGAAGTTCTGATAAAATTAATATCCAGAATGAAGTTTTGATAGACTTAATATCTAGAATGAAGTTCTGATAAAATTAATATCCAGAATGAAGTTCTAATAAAATTCATATCCAGAATGAAGTCCTAATAAACTTAACATCCAAAATGAAGTTCTGATAAAATTAAGATCCAGAATGAAGTTCTGATAGACTTAATATCTAGAATGAAGTTCTAATAAAATTAATATCCAGAATGAAGTTCTAATAAAATTCATATCCAGAATGAAGTTCTTATGAAATGTATATTTAGAATGACATACTACAAAACTAGAATTTAATAGAATTATATTCAAGAATAGAATTAACATCCAGAAAGAATTTTTAATGAAAGTTCTAATAAAATTTATTTTCAAAATAAAGCTCTAATAAAATTAACTTCCAGAAAGAAGTTCTAAAAGATTAATGTCCAGAATGAAGGTCTACAAAACTTAAAGTGAAGTTCTCATACATTTTTTTGGTGTGAGATGGTTCCGATGCTCTATACAGTGGTAGTGGTGATGGGAACCAGGGTTCTCCATGTCTAGAACACACGTAAAGACCTTTTATTTACACCTATGCGTGTCTTCCGAGTGTTATATGGAATACTGATGATGGGGAAAATCTGGAAAACCTGGAAATAATAAGTTTCTTTGGGGGACTATTTGACCTCACAGCGCCCTGCAGCATGTATCCCTCCACCATGAATGGAGTTTAAGGCTGAAATCTTCTCCACACTATCATAAACAGCGTCTCAGACATCAGGCAGCGTATTCAGAACCACCTCATGTAGTAAACGGAGAACCACAAGCCCAGGAACCCTTAAGATAGGTGTCCCCAAACTTTTGACGGGCACCTTACGGATCTCGGAGAGCGGAAGCCGACCATATGTCACGGTTAGTGCTGGCGAGCTTGCAGCTGACGACTGCATGATGAAGAGGTAGAAGGCCTCCTCCTGACCTCCTGCGCGGTTCCTGCTTTTCCAGCCCTCGTCCCGCGTCCCACAGAGATGAATTCTCCTGGACGGCTTCTCGGAGCATTGACCTCATCAGCCTGATCTCACGGCGATGCTTTAATGACAGCGGATTCGCTTCTGCTTTTCCAATCTGAAATCATTCAGGAGAAGAAAACAACAACTGAACAGGAGCCCTTGGCTCGGACGGGTTTGGCTCGGCCGCCGGTGTGCGAGTTTCCTGAAGGACCTGACGAACAAAACCTCCAGAGCAGAGCAGGATGGAAAAGAGCGGCCGTGTTGCATGTGGAGTCTGCATCTGCGTGCCTCAGTGTTTATTGCCCGCTCTCGGTTCGTGACTGCCCTCCCCGCTCGTGCCAAGTTTAAGCCACATTCTTAAATCTGTCTGGTTTGCTGGTCGCGAGATTGGCTCATTTTCTCCCCGCAAACGCTGGAATTCACATCAACTGTACGCTCCGAGATATGCCTGTTTCATAAATATCCATCAGATGGGAAAGAAACATGTGGCACGTCGCATGAGCTCGGTTGTTCCAAAGATGCTTCTGACTCACTGCAGTGTGGGTAAAGAACCGGGACCTCTGAGACTCCATTAGCGAGCTGGCCGTGAAAACATGCTCAGGATGCACGTAATACAGCAGCAATCCACTCCAGACTGTGCATTGCCTTTGGTTACACGGTTGCATGGTTACACGGTTCTGGTGACAGCGTGCTGTATCAAAAACACTCCGGTTTTCCATAAATCAGTCATTATTAACATCACAATCACCACAAACAAGCCAACACTGTTGTTCATTAGCAGTTAGCAGCTGATGCTGAGCGGCGTAGCACAGTGGTGAACCGTGACCGGTAGAGATCGACCTCCCCAGTTCTGGACATAAAGGTCAACACACTGTCAAAACAAGCAAACAGCCCCCCTCTACAGTAACGCTAACGCCTGCTAGCAGCCCTACAGGATTGTAGTAGCGCATGAACGTTTTGTGGCTGTTCTGGTTTGAACACAGATATTTATACTTTGATACGTTGACGTATATTTAACCTCACAGCGGTTTCATGGTGACTCTGTTAGCAGTCAGTACGTCAGTGGTGATGTATCTAGAACTTCCAGAAACCTCGAAATCGCATCTGCCTTGGTTCACAGCAAGTGATTGCTATGGTGTTGAATGACCGCTGGTGTGGTATCCCGGGTGGATGTTATGGTTGTTGTTGTGGTATCCCAGGTGGATGCTATGGTGTTGTATGGTCATTGGTGTAGTATCCCAGGTGGATGCTAAGGTGTTGTGTGGTCGTTGTTGTGGTATCCCAGGTGGAGGTTATAGTCATTGGTGTGGCATCCCAGGTGGATGCAAAGGTGTTGCTAGGCCACTGGTATGGTTTCCCAAGTGACTGCTACAGTGTTGCATGGCTGTTGGTATGGTATCCCAGGTGGTTGCTAATATGTATGTGCTGTAAGGTCTGCGAGGTCCATTGTGAGCGATATCCTTCGTGACATGGTTTGTGGCAGTTCTGCTGTTCTTCTCTTACAGGGGAAAAGCAGTGTTTGATCTTCTCCTTTGTAAACAAGTGGAATGATGGAAGGAAGTGATTTGACTTTACAGAATGACACGACTTTTTAATTCCCAGAAATCATCAGGCCTTCTCTGAAGACCCAGAAGACCCTGAAGGTTCCCCTCTGACATAACGGCTGTTAATTCAGAATTCCAATGATGTCGTCAGTGTCACACTACTCGTCCTTTACTCCTCTGTTACTTTCTGCAATCTGGACAAATCATACAGAACTTCCTGGTTAAACTCGGTGCTGTTCAGGTTCTAAGTACAAATAAGTTACAGGTCCTCTAAAGGGACACCCTACTGCACACTACTACACACTACTACACACTACTGCACACTACTACACACTACTGCACACTACTACACACTACTCCACACATTCTATATCTTATACACTGGAGATTAACATGAACTGCCAGCTGTTCCAAAGCAATGTATATATATCGTATATACCATATATATGGTACTTTATACCACATCACCCCAACACTGGTGGTCATATGTGCATATTCAAATGTGGCTCCACCAATCAAATTTTAGAACCAGGGTTTCATTACAGTGAATTTCCAACAGTTATAAAACCACAGACACATGACCTGAAGTAGATCTTTCATACTTTCATAAAATAGAGAAATATATACAATATGATAAAATACTCTGAAGTTCAGTTACTAGTTTAAATAACAGTAAACTTTCACAGAGGTTATTCCATAAACGGTCTTAACATCGTCTCATTGTGAGATTGCTTTAAGCTCATTTTAACATTATTTACGTCATTTCCAGATGTTTTTACTTGTTATAAGTGATTTTAGTAAGCCAAACTGTCAATTAATTATGTTATATTATTAATAATGTTAAAATGAGCTAAATTTCAAAGTTAGAGTTTTTAGGATATACCAACTAAAAATAAGACCACTTTACTTGCCAAGACATAATTTTTTGCAGTGTGTACAAATGTCTGAGACCACTTTGAAAATTGTACATTTTATTAATGTTAAACAACTGTAAAAAAAAAAAGAAATTCCAGATTTTCCAAGTTTAAAAAGTAAAATAATGAAGAAATATTGAAGATACTGACCTATTTTTAAGCCAATATTCGAACATCATAAAATAAATAATAAGAACTTCTTATTGGAAAATCCAATGACTCCTAACCCTAGAGTCATGTTGAGTTTAAGATTCTCTGAATGATTTGATCTTTTTATTTGCAGCTTGTACACAAACGTCCAGCTTGAGAAGTGCAGCAGCCATTAAGCCCTGTGGACGATGTACATTATCAAATACTAAGAAATCCTGAAATTACAATTTCATAAATTCTCCTTTTCACTAAAACGATGATGCTGATAATATAATTTTAATTGTAATTTTAATTTGTAATTAAAAATAAATTAAACCGGGAAAGAACGAAGAACAGAAGCATTTCCAGCAGGGCCCCAGACGTCCGGCCCCTACTGAATCCGGACATGTTGTGTATTTCGCTGCAGCTTTGATCGCGGGCCAATCAGAGCCCTGTTTCATAAACCCGAACAGGAACCCTGAGGAGGAGACTTTCAGAGACGGCTGTACATGCGGAGCTGTGGTGATGCTCAATCAAACCGCGAGTGATTCACAGACCAAAACCCACATGGCTTTGCTTTTCCCATCATGCTGCAGGCCTGCTGGGGTGAGGATTGACCGTCTGTCTTTGGAATGACTAGCATAAAACAATGAGTGGACTCTTTGACCTCCTCCAACACGTTCCACACTGCGTCTTCGGAGAGGGACATGCTGTACTAACGAGCCTCATTACTCTGTAGGATCAAAGCCTGAACCGGCGAGACGGAGCAGTCATCTCTAAACCTGAACCGTGTCCGTACGTCAGCCTGGTCTCAGAAATCGATATCTCAGCTGAGCGTTAAGGAGGAGGAAAGCTAGTACGCTAGGTCTTTCACCAGCCCACCGCAGGAAAGGGCTGCGACAAAAGCAGATCAGTTTACTGCAAGTGGTGAAGTTTACTGTAAGTCCGGTTCAGTGCCTGCTCGTTACTAGTTCACTGAAATCGGCCGCTAGTTCACTGCAAAAAATGAGATCTTGGCAGGTAAAATGATCTTATATCTAGCTGATATATCTTAAAGTTCTCATCTTGAGATTCTTGTAAACTTATTTTAAGATCATTATTTTACTTATTTATTTTTATTTATTTGAAGTAATTTTTTGTATGCCAAATGTTCTCACTATTTTGGCAGAACATTTGGCCTGTTTCAAGCAAATTTCTTAAAATAAGCAAAATGGTGTAAGTAAAAAATCTATAAAATAATGAATTCTTAATGACACTTTTGAGATATATCAACTAGGTATAAGATCATTTTACTTGCCAATATTGAATTTTTTGCAGTGTAACGCTTTGCACTGTGTTGCTAGTTCATTGCTAGCCATGATACTAGTTCCGGGCTAATTTACTGAGATCTGAGTTACTTCACTGCACAAGTAAAATTAAGTTTGATCTAGTTAATATATCTTACAATTCTTGTTTTGAGATTGTACGCTAATTTTAATGTAACTTATTTACAGACATTTTTTACTTGTTTTAAGTCATTTTACTACAGTTTTGGTTTAAGCTGTAGTAAAATTACTTTGGTTTAAAAATTACTCACACCAAATAAAACAATGTCTGGAAATACGATAAATAATCTTAAATTGATTTTACAATAATCTCAGAAAGAGAAATAGGTACAATGATCTTAAAATGAGAATTATATCAACCAGAAATAAGATCATTTGCTAGTCATGATGCTAGTTCATTGCTAATGACTAATGTGCTACACTGCAAAAAAACTGGCATCTTGGGAAGTAAATTGATCTTATGTCTATTTTTTTGTACTGTGCTAGTCATGATGCTAGTTCACTGCTAGCTGCTGTGCTAGTTGTGTTGCTAGGTGTGGTAGTTGTAGTTGTGTGCACACAGATCTAATAGAAGCACATCAGGTTTAGACTGATTAGACAGAACATGCTAGACTGGGCTACTGTGCACTACTAAAGCAGTCGGCGCTTTCAGTACGCAAGCATGTGGTATCCACACATCCTCGGACGCACTACATCCGCCATCCTACCAACGTCCTTTAACGTAAGACGTCACACCGCCACTGTAAAAGTCCTGCTGTTCATTAAGACCCTGTTCACGTGAGACGCAGCTCTGTACTATGACTGGTAGCTCGACCGGCTAACTAGCTAGCTAATATACTCTGAAGCTCCGCTTGTGTTCACTGCTGGCCTTATAAACTCACAGGTTACACTGGTACCACTTCAGAAACCGGACCGACCCGGGCTCCATGTTTTCCACACCGTGACTCCTAAACTCACCTGCTGTAGTATATGATCTCAATATCTGTAATGTTTCATTTCCTGGTTGGAGCTCAGCTACACCCGTACACAGCCGACTCCCCATCTTTCCTCCTCAGCTTCGAACGCCTCCACAGCTCCAGCTGAATCATGGGATAGCACAGTGTGCTGCGGTTCGTATACTTCAAAGTGTCTCCCGGTTCAGTAGCTTGTCCGGGGAATTTTCCAGTATTCCGCATTCTGACACACTAGCCGTTCCCGCCTACTGCTTCTATGAAGTGTGCTGTACGGAGGAATCCGATTTCAGACCCAGCCTTAGTGCTTTTCACTTGTGCAAAAGGCGAATGGTTGTGCTTTACGTCACGACTCGTAAACTTGTGTAGAATCCCAATTTTATTGCCCATTCGGATGCAAGTAGGGAATTTGGTATTTCCCAGTTTCCAAAAATAACACAAACGATGCCCCAGCTGTACCACCTTTCTGTCTTGTGGACAAGAGAGTGGTTGGTGTGGCGCAAAGGGTAAAACCACTAGCTGCCAGTGAGCTACCACACCATACCAGTGGAAGACCGGGGTTGGGTGACTACACTGTGCTACACCAGTAAGAGTCCTTGGGCAGGACTCCTAACACCACATTGGCCCACCTGTAATACACTTACCAGTGAATGTGCTGCTAGCTCATTGCTAGGTCAGTTGGGAGTTGGGACCTCACTGGTTCTCCTGGTGCTAGCTCAGCGAGAGTTGTGGCTACTTGATTGCAGGTTCTCTGAGACATGTTGTTCGACGGATGCTGGATGTGCCGCCCTCCCTTTCTCGGCATTGTAGGGGAACATGTTTGGGGTTGATGTGTTTGGCAGATGGCGACGTGTGGCTGGTGAGTCACTCTCCAGTGTAGCATGGTAGGTACAAGCACATCCAACACCGCCAATTTACACTCTGTCAGCCGCTGCACTGCCAAAGGGGTCCCTGGACCCTTTTTATTACCCCACCAATTAAGCATTATGCGTTTGGCGGTGAGGTGAGTGGGGCCCTAATCCATGCCCTGCTGTGAGTCAGTGGAGTCCGTCCTGAGGAACGCTGGCCTCTAAAAGCTGCTGACATCTATAGCTGTCCCCAGTTTCCACCAGGAGCGCTCTCTCGTTCACTACCTTTCCTTCCAAGGACATTCCTGAGTGTCTAAATGCCACGGCTACGGATTCGGATATTTATGAAGTGTGATGGTTATTAGGGTTCTAGAATGAGCCTTGTGCTGCAAACACATAGGGGTGTATGATTGTATACTGCCTTGTCCTAGTGGTTTGTTTTAGTCATGTAATAAAGCGCAGTGCAAAAGCGAGAAGCTATGACCCAGCGGCCGTGGCATGTTACTGAGCAGGACCGGTTTATGACCCCTCTCAGCTGTGTACCGCTTGGCTGACGGGGCGGAAGGTGGCATGTTCCAGTTCGCATAATTAAATTCGGTTCAGGTTTATTTGTGTAGCGCTTTCCCCGACGACCGCTGTCCCCAAGTAGCTGTCCAGAAATGTGGGTGCAGCTCCTTAATGGGCACCAGAGTGGAAGACTTAAGAGCATGGGGAAGAACCACTGAGAGGAACCAAGAGGAACCAAAAGGAGGAACTCCCTAAGAGCATGGGGAAGAACCACTGAGAGGAACCAAGACTCAAAAGGAGAAACTCCCTAAGAGCTTGGGGAAGAACCACTGAGAGGAACCAGGAGGAACCAAAAGGAGAAACTCCCTAAGAGCAAGAGGAAGAACCACTGAGAGGAATCAAAAGGAGAAACTACATAAGAGCATGGGGAAGAACCACTGAGAGGAACCAAGAGGAACCAAAAGGAGAAACCCCCTAGGAACATGAGGAAGAACCACTGAGAGGAACCAGGAGGAACCAAAAGGAGAAACTCTCTAAGAGCAGGAGGAAGAACCACTGAGAGGAACCAGGAGGAACCAAAAGGAGAAACTCCCTAAGAGCAGGAGGAAGAACCACTGAGAGGAATCAAAAGGAGAAACTACATAAGAGCATGGGGAAGAACCACTGAGAGGAACCA
>JAVGWN010002567.1:0-10999 GCA_034552555.1 Semaprochilodus insignis
GCTTAGAGTTATACACTCGACCTAACGAGAAACCGTAGAACAGACTCATTCTTTTGGTCAATGTTAATATTCAGCTGGAGGAAGATAAGGACTACAGGAGAACAGCTGAATGGTGAGATTTCACGGCGTATGAAGTAGGAAACCATAAAACAGTGTGAATCGGTCCTGGAGATGGAGTATAATGGAAACTGCTTGTACTGGAAAATAAACTTACCTTAAAATACAGTATTGTTTCCTGAAGATTGTGTCAGTAACGTCGGGGTGGCTTTTCAATGCAAACAATTCCCAGAACAGTGTGAGCGAGGCGTATTCTAATCCCTGTGTTTATGCGCGGTTCAGCACTTTAGGTCGGATCAACACCTGCACCCACGCTCCCACTCCCATTTCATCAGCCGCAGCAGAGATTGAGCTTCCCTGAGCGGCGCTCCGGAGAAATGCTTATGTTCCAAAAACGAGAGAAGTGGGGTGATTGGCAGCGCGTCCAATTCGAATGAACCTGGAGTACATTTCATTAGACAGCGAGGAGGACTCAGCAATAACGGGCCGGGAAAGGTTAGCAAAGGAAAACGTCAATAGGCCCCGGGAGTGACAGCAGGAGCTGCTGAAGCCCATAACAGGGTTTAAATGCAGCTTGATTTGTTTATGGGTGATGTGATTCATACACGCAAGTGGCTGAATATGCATCCGACTATTAATTACATATGCACTGCAGAAACACTGATATCTCAGCACGTGAAAACATCCGACGTGTAGTCAATACACCTAATATTTCTCACCGTCACTTATACGTAGCCATATTCACCTGCTGTATGTAGTGAAAGTGCCTCGCTCTATTGGCGGACGGTTTTACTTGTTTTGAGGAATAATGTAGGAATAGTTCCTAATCCAGGTAAACTTACCTGCCAATGTTATAAGACATTTTCATAAAATCAAATGACATAAAACAAGTAAAATTTTATAAAAAAAAGTTAAATAATCCTAAAATATTCTTACAACAGTCTCAGAATAAGACAGATTAGATATACTGACTACATTTGCGAGGGTTTCACAGATAGAGTTTATTTTGAGTTTTGACTGAATACACTCGATACTCTGGCAAATGTGGTTTCTTGTCAGGTGAATTTATCTTAAATTCTGTTGATGAATCTAATATTTCTAATTATGAGATTTTTGTAAAACTGATACCTGTAAATATTATTATTAAAACATTATTATTAGCAGAAAATACACTTTCATAAGAACAAACCATAACACATGTGAAAAGTCCAGAAATATGTTACATAATCCTTACAATTTGACAATTTATATATATTAAAATATATTCAATAATTTTACAATCAATTTACAGTCTAATATTTTTACAACAGTTCTAAAATAAGAAGTATGTAGAATATTAATTGAATATGATCAATACACAGATATACTGTACATACAGTTCACTTGTACCTTGTGAAGTAAACGTATTTAATATCCAATTTTTCAGATATTTGTAAGTTTAATATCTGTAACGAATGAACTTTTTTCATTTTTATAATTATTATTTTTTTTTTTTCTTTTGCTTATTTATTTTTATTTATTTATTTTATTTTATGTGTCAAATTTTGTTGGCAAAAATATTGTACATAAATTTGCATATTTCAAGACATACTGCTTAGAACAAGTAAACTTATCAGCAAATGGAATGAGACACTTATATAATACGGTATAAAATCATGTAAAACAAATACAGAATTCTGGAAATAAGTTATATAATCTTAGAATATTTTTACATGAAATCTCAAAATTACAGATATCAGTGTATTCTCTTAAATACACTGCAGGAATATGATCTTGTCAGGTGAATTAACCTTAAATTTAATTACATATACTACAATATTTCTTATTATGAGATTTTTGTGAAAATATATTAAGACCATTCCACCTGCACGTTTTTGCTTCTTTAAAGTAATTTTATATAAAAGCTACATAATAAAGTTACATAATAAATTACATCATCTTATAATCCACTTACAACAAACTCAGACTAAGCAACATTAGATACACTGACTACATTTAAAACGTTTCCATGTCATAAGAAATTTTTACAAAACAAAGGTCACTTTGACATTTCGAAATTTGAGAAATTTATATTTAATATTAATATTTATTAATATATATGAATCTTTATTGATATTTATTAATATCTAGTATTTCTTACAGCTTATTGTAATATTAATTGACTAATTGTTATGCATGTTTTCCCTGTTTTAATTAAAGTAAATTTCTTATTCATATATAATTTTTAAGTTAATAATATATATATTTTTTTTGCAGTATATTGGTCTTTGGGCTTCTTGAACGGATACACATCCTTCCAGGCCCACAGTGTTGAGGTGTCCTCTCACAGTGGATGGAGGGATGTGGAGGGCAGAGTGGAGCTTGATGTTCTTTGAGTGCTGTTAATCTGACGGGGACCGTGTTGGTAGCTCTAATGATGTTGTGGTCGGTAGAATGATCTTAACTCAAGCTGAAATCTCATTTTAAATTTATTGTAAACTTATTTCCAGGAGGGTTTTACTTGTTGTAAATATTTACTTGTTGTTCTAAATATACTGGCAGATCGTTTCGCATGTTTATCTGCCAATATAGTGAGAAAATTCCATTAAAACATAAATTAAAAAAATAAGTTACATTATTCTGGAATTAGCTTACAACAAACTTAATGAGATTCCTAAGATACATCCACTACATATTAGATAACTGAACTTGCCAAGTTCAAGATATATGGTCTTCCAGGTGGTTGTTAGGAGCCTCGTTTTCCTAAGTAGCTTTTAATCTGTTTTTGAGCTTCCAGTTTTAGAAACTTGTGCATCATAATTTGATGTTTTCCTTCCTCATGGATTATCCCCTATCCTCGGAAAGATCTCCCGAGAAACGAATAACTTGTATATAAAGGCTGTTTTAATTAGACACGAAATAGATGACCCCTCATCAATGAGGGACCACCACCGGACCACTACAGGACCAACACAGGACCACTACAGGACCACCACCGGACCACTACAGGACCACCGCTAACCAGGTAATGTTAAAGGCACATATTGAACTTCTTTTGGCCCACAAGGTGATACAGTGTGTGGGATTTGGCTCTATTCCCAGCCCAACAGGCTGTGCATGTGGAACAGCCTCACATGGTTCCACGCAGAGCCGTGAAAGCGCAGTACAAGTGTGTGGGATTATGTGTCGTTAGTGGGCAAAAATCCTACACAGTGGTTTATTTCTGCAGGGCTTTCATCTCTACTCACTCCGAGTGCTGCAGCTGTGCGCATCCATGAAGGTATGTGTGGTGCGCTCGTCCTGTTGCAGCGTGCTCTGATCCGCCGTACTGCAGTCCAGAGAACCCAGCTTTCGGTTCTTCTCCTGCCGATAGGTCATGGCCGCCTTGTTCATGTTCACCTTCTTCCTTCTGTCAAAATGAAAGCAGCAAGGAAACAGAAGCAAAGCTGAAGATTCACCGGCTTCCGATCGGAATTTTCCGCTCCACCTTAAAAGGTTCACCCGTTGCCTCTTTTAAGGTGGAACGGAAAAATTCCAAATAAGAAGCTGGTGCACTGCAGCCTCGTGAAACAGAGACAGAGGAGGAAAAAAGGGGGAGCTGAATGAATACGCTGAGGAAAAGATGGGAGAGGTGGATCGTGTGACAGAGACGGATACGGAACAAATGGAAAAGTGAGATGGAATGATAGAAGGAGGGAGGGAGCAAGGGACTGAGAAGCGTATGAAGGATGAAGAAGAGATAGCCCGGCTAATCTCTTACATGACTGAAGGTAAACAAAGGAGGGCAAGTGGAGGATGATGGGAAAGGAAAGGTATAAGGGATGGAGATTCACTTACGGATAGTAAGGATAAGAATAAAAGTCCCTTCTGTCGAGCCATGAGGAACGAAAGAGGTAAACAGAGAGAGAGAGAGAGAGAGAGAGAGAGAGGGGTGAGATGTTAGGGCGGTCTGATTCCTCTCACAATCAGAACATCATGCATTAACACAAGTGGAGAAAGCCGGAGCTCTTCAAATCTGGACCCTGAATCTGGTTTCCAGTCCTGAATTACTGTTAGCTATGATGCTAGTGGCCCAAACAGTTCAGTTAAGAATCGGTGATTCCAAAATCCATGACCGGAGACCGGAATCAAGGTCCAGATTTTACTTTACTACATGTGTCTGTTGAAGCATTAAGAGTTCCTCTCACTGGGACTAAGGGTCCGAGCCCAACTCCTGAACAACGACCCCCCACCATAATCCCCCCTCCACCAAACTTTACACTCGGCACAGTGCAGTCAGACAAGTACCGTTCTCCTGGCAACCACCAAACCCAGACTCGTCCATCGGATTACCAGACGGAGAGGCGTGATTGGTCACTCCAGAGAACACGTCTCCACTCTAGAGTCCAGTGGTGGCGCTTTACACCACTGCATTCCACGCTCTGCATTGCGCTTGGTGATGTGAGGCTTGGATGCAGCTGCTCGGCCATGGAGACCCATTCCATGGAGCTCTCTACACACGGTTCTTGAGCTGATCTGAAGGACACATGAAGTTTGGAGGTCTGTAGTGACTGACTCTGCAGAAAGTCAGCATCCGCTGACCCTGGTAGAGCTCTTCTGCTGTGTTTAACTCTGCATTCTTCTCTCTAGGTATCAGCACTGGCCCTTGTTCGGGCGGCATCTGAGCTCAAGGCGAGTTCTAGACTCTAACCTTCTTGTACTAGCTAGGAAACGTTCTCTGACGGAACACTAAGCATGGTTGTAAGTCACTCTGGATAAGAGCGTCTGATAAATGCCTTAAATGTAAATGTATATGTAATTCTTTGACATTGAAACACACAGAAATGCAGACCCAAACCTGCAGAAACAGAACACTGACTGATGTTGCACTACGTATCTGTGTAGCTCTGTAATTAGATATATACAAGCAATCAGATCTGAAGTATTAAAGCAGATCTATAATTCTTTGATGCAACCGTGTTTGGACATTAATTAACTGATTTTTAATTCAGGTGAGGCCAGTCATTCTCTCAGTAGAGAGTTTAGGGCCATCTGTGAAGCGAAACAACCACACACACACACTGGGGAACACATACACTAGGGGGCAGGGAGCACACTTGCCCGGAGCAGTGGGCAGCCCTATCCATGGCGTCCAGGAAGCAGTTGGGGGTTAGGTGCCTTGCTGAAGGGCACTTCAGTCGTTACTGTCAGTTCAGGGAATTAAACTGGCGACCCTCCAGTCACAAGGCTGGTTCCCTTAACTCCAGCCCACAACTGCCCCCATGTAGGCCATTAATGTGGCCTGCATCCAGAAACTTGTCCAGTACATGCCAAATCCAGTCACAGCTGTTATTGGAGCCTGTGTGTGGTGTTACACACTGTACACACACTTCAGACACAGGTGAGCTTATATAGGCCGTAGTCTATGGTTTATCTTCTTCTCAGTTCTCTGTAAGTGAAGTTTAACTTATTCACACTTAGTAAATCCACACATACATGGGATTTCGGTGCCGTATGTAACTTTTTGTTCATTTCTGTGATTTTTTTGACTATGAAATATCAAGAAAAAGTCAGAGGTGCAGACTCAAACTTGTCAAAACAACATAAACTAAATCTAAAACATAAAACATAATCTAAATGTTCATTTACTGCCTGACTCATGATTTAACTAGCTATATAATTATGTCATACTGCAGAAGCTCTCTACCCAAACCAAAGCATTAACTCCTGAACTCAAACACTCACCAGTTACATAATTATTCAGTTCTACTAGCTGACCAACTGTCTTCCCAAAGGTCCTGGAGAAGCTCCATCACTCCAGAGAACCCAAGGCTGGCTCATGCAGCTACTTCAGACAGTCCTGGTCTATTAGCCCGTGCATTTCTATGCAGCATGGTCACATCTGTGCCTGGCTTATGAACAGCAGTCACCTCCTACGTGCATGTAATTGAGTAGGCAATGGGTTCGTCCTGCTCTCGATGGAAGGTTTCACACATAGCAAGCTCTCTCCAGAACAGAGGACAGGAAGAGACCACAGAGTGTTTTATATTGAGGGCATCGGGAGTAATTTTATGGGTGAGCACGCTAATATGAAGGAAAACAAGCAGTCAATTACTGGAAAGTTGGAGAGTAACAGGCTGCTGCATGCATGAAATCTACATTGTAAACCAATATGATAACAGGAACACAGCTGGGCTTCCTTCGCTTTGTTACACGGTGAATTAGGCTGCTGCTTAAAAAACATAAATGAATGGCTATCTACAGTAAATGATCTCCTGTTTATCAAGCCGCACGCCAGCTGGTCACTAGTGAGCACTTTCATATTCTGGGGCCTTGGCATAAGGGAGGCTTTCTGAGCAAGACAAAAAAACAGTGCTTATTTAAAGCCAGGAATTGTATTTGATTGCTCGTGTTCTGTCAGTCAAACGAGCCCTTCCTGTCAAAACTGGCTGCTCTTGATCACACTGAAGAACAAGACCTTCTGTATAGAAGGCATGCACCTGACGTCACAGCTGGTTGGAGTCACTGAGGTTACGTCCACTGACTGTCAGAGAGACTAACATCAGAACTGGGAACGGACTGTACAAATACACTCATAAAAGAACAGCTGCACCCCGAAGGAATCGACCTACAGTACAGAAACTTGGTGGGTAGGTTTGACGTCGTGAGACATGCTAATGATTCAAGCAAGGACGGGTCTTATCTCTGTACCTGACTGACCCAACAGCCACGATTACAGACATCCAGCGAGCAGTGATGTCCTCCATGAGTCATCCTGTTAGTGCAGCACCATTGGCAGACGGCTGCACCACGCAGGACTACATGCACACAGGCCGTTACCACGACTGTCCTTAACACCACGTCACCGTCACCAAAGACTGCAATGGTGTCGTACCAGACTGTCATGGAGTGACTCAGAACGGCAGCGGGTCATCTTCAGTGACGAGTCCCGCTTTAGTCTTGGTGGAGACGACCAACGAATCCGTGTGTGGAGGCACCGTGGTCAGCACCAAGATGACCGGTCTGTGGTCACGCGTCCGGAAGGCCTGGTGTCACTCCACCTCCACCCCTACCGCACCATCTGCAGGAACTGTGTGAGGATATTCAAGCTGCATGGGATGGATTATCACAGGACACCATTAGGAACCTCTACAGCTCCATGCCGAGACGTCTGGAATGTTGGGTTAGTAAACACGGCGGCCCAACGCCATACTGAGAGACAGACTTCTGTATGTCTAGCTCAAATCTGGCCCAACTGCACAATTCTTTGATGTGAGAGTGTCTGAACATTGATGTGGCCTACATCCAGAAACTTGTCCAGTCCATGCCAAATCCAATCCCAGCTGTTATTGGAGCTGGTGGAGGTATTACGTGCTGTTAGGTACATTTGAGTTACAAAAATCTGATTGGTTCATTTGAAGGCTGATTTTCCTTGCACACAGTGCCTAAAGCTTTCCCGTTCATTTTCCCACCAGTGACCTGGCTCCACCTTTAGGATGTCTCTGGCTACCCCAATACAAGGACACCAAGGAATCCTATAACAAACTCGTGCCCATATGTGGGTGGAGCTTCTGAGGCAAAATAGTCGGTTATATAACTCAGTTGGCTGATCACTTGTGCCAGACTCGGACCAAGCCAGCTGGTCTGCAGCAGAGCCGGGCTTTAAGCCGTTTTCGTGGGTGGGTGGAAACTCATCCAAGGCGAATGAGAGCCTGTGAGCGAGTCGTCATGAGTCGGCTGTGCCTCTTGACATTTTGAACGTTTGTGGCCCCTTTAGGGCCAAAATGTGATGGCGTCACAGCGTCTGATGACGGCTGCAGACACAAGCTTCAACTCGATTCGAAGACCCTTAATGATGATGCCGCCGCCGTCGAGCCCTCACGTACAGTCTCGTGCACGTTTGCGTGTCTTACCCTTTCTTGACGATGATGACGATGGCTCCCAGCAGGAGGATGAGGACCACTAGACCTCCAGCACAGGCCCCCAGTATCAGCCCCATGTCCTCGGCATGCTGGGACACCTCCAGAGCATGCTTGTGGTCCTTGCAGGCAGCTAAGGAGAAGAGAGAGAAAGAGAGAGGAGTGATCCAGTAAAGCTGAGTATCTGCAGTCTCGCAGGCCTGAACACTGACTGCATGTGCTCAGCAGGCACTACAGGGTTATGAGCTTCCGCTGACTGAACACTTGGAGCAGCTTTCCTGCGTGCTCACGGAACCAGGAAACAGAGGGTAGGCTACCCGAGCAGCAGCGTGGATGCTTGCTGGAGGTAAAGCTTGAGGTATTTACACACATCTCCACTAAGGAAGACAGAGGCACCTACACTGAGTAGATCAGACACCAGTCGGGCATGTTCTAGACCGTGTTTGAGGATCGTGCTCGGGTAGTTCCTCAGGATAAACGAGTCCATTACAGATTATTCCTTTGTGTTACTCTCTAATGACCCAAAAACATCTGTACCAACAAGAAAGTACAGGAGGAGTCCCAACACAGCTTTAGAGCAATTAGAAAGAAGCAGCCTAAAAAAAAAAAAAGAGAAAATTCAGTGTTCAGTAGAAACGGTTCAGAATCAGCAGGAATAAAAGCTTCATCAATAAAGTAGCAACTGACTAACACTACCATCAGTTAACACTGTCCTTCGGTCACTACACCACATGCCTGTATACTGTATTACCCTGTTCTTCAATGGTCAGGACCCCCACAGGACCACCACAGAGCAGGTATGATGTGGGTGGTGGATCATTCTCAGCACTGCAGTGACACTGACGTGGTGGTGGTGTGTTAGTGTGTGTGGTGCTGGTGTGAGTGGATCAGACACAGCAGGGCTGCTGGACACCGCAGTGTCACTGCTGGACTGAGAATCGTCCACCAACCAAAACTACCCAGTCAACAGCATCCTGTGGGGCAGCGTCCTGTGGGGCAGCGTCCTGTGGGCGGCGTCCTGTGCCCACTGATGAAGGACTAGAGGATGACCAACACTGCGCTGTGCAGCAGCATATGAGCTATCGTCTCTGACCGCACATCTACAAGGTGGACCAGCAAGGTAGGAGTGTCTAATAGAGTGGACAGTGAGTGGACACAGTGTTAAACACTCCAGCAGCACTGCTGTGTCTGATCCACTCACTACCCATATTACATATTGTTCCTTTAATTGACTTCCTTTTCGTATTAGTTCCTTTAAAATTGATTAACAACTCCAGCACTCACAACACATTCACTACCAGTAGGTTCTCTGTACTGTTCCACTGCTGGCTGTTGGTAAAGGTCAATAAATCATGGAAAGAAAAAAAAAAACAAAAAAAATGACATCTGTATTAGGGAGACTGCGGCAACGTGGAGGCCTATTTAAATTCCATGCTTTTCCAGACTCTCCTCGCCTCCGCAAAGAAGCTGGTACAACTTTTAAATTGACCAAAAAATGTTCTCCTGTCAAAACCACCCGGGTTTAGCAAGAACGCAGTCAACTTCAGTTTCCCTTGAAACGGAAACGCAATGCTGCAGTGCTGAACGTTCGCTCCCCCCGCCAGCATGACACTGCCGACACCTCCGCGCACAGGAACCGGAGAGTATCCCGGTGTACGGTTTCTGAGTTCAGGCTGGGTGGTTCCAGAAGCACAGTACGAAACAGTAGATGCAGCTGCAATAATAAGCAGAGGTGTGAAGGGCAGACTCAACCCGTACTCAGCCCAGTGTCTCCTCTCTTCAGCTCAGTAACGGCTCCACTGGAGAAAAACTAGGGAACTAGGGAAACTTAGGAAAACTAAAGTCCCCAAACAACAGGCCCGATAAGTCCCGCAGTGCTGAGCTCCACTGCGGCAGAGTTTAATCACGCACCCACCTGCAGTCCTGTAACTGGGTGAACGGCATCAGATATGTGAGACTCTTCTGAAATAATCAGGACTGAAAATGGCTGCCTGTGTCCCGGAGTTGAAACTGTGCAGTTTGTAAAGTGAAGAGTTTCACCAAAATGATTCTGTCACTGTAAAAACGGGTGAAGAAGTTGTTAAAAAGTTCATTATAATTTAATTAAAGAGGTTAAAATGATTATTTATCGGGAACTTGTCCTCGTCACTGCTGCTGCCGTACCTCCATCAGGAGACCGAGAGCTCGAAGATGGATGGCACGCAGCTGCTGTAATCCAGTATTTACCTGCGATGAGTGTGTAGTGTTGTGGTCAGCCTGGCATTTTGGTTATTGTTCAGCCACAGTGCACGTATAGTGCTTGCCCTCTGCAGCAGAGTGGGTTAAACCAGTCGTGTCCTCTTGTGGTTACATGTTCAGCTTGTGAAGTCTGCAGCCGACCATTACGAGCAAAGACGAATTTCTAAACCTGTTTCAGGTACGTCGGTCCCGATTGTGGTTTCTTTCTTAAAATGTGCAGTGCAGTGTATATAGCTGCCTATAGCCACGTAGCACTGACCTTTCATTTACTTGCTCTGCAAGATGTTTATTTTGTTGTGCACTGAATTAAAAGCTTTTCAGTTGGGATATTTATAATGTGAACAAACTATACGATCAGGCGCATGTGGTCGTACCTTGGAAAGT
The DNA here is from genome assembly GCA_034552555.1 of Semaprochilodus insignis. NCBI lineage: Eukaryota > Metazoa > Chordata > Actinopteri > Characiformes > Prochilodontidae > Semaprochilodus > Semaprochilodus insignis. The sequence continues at coordinate 10,557 of JAVGWN010002567.1, forward strand.
GTTCTCCTGACAGTAATACTAAGAAGAGTGCAGACGAGTGAGAGCTCAGAGATGGACGCTTATGAAGTCTGCAGCCGACCACTGCAGAGCAAAGGTGAATGCATTTCAAAACCTGCTTCAGGATAAACAGTGGACAGCGAGCCCCTGTGTCTGACTGAGTCGAGGAACAGTGGTCATTACACCTGGCCTTTAGTGGGCTTGACTGTGGTGTACTGGCCTTTCTTTAGGGCACTGCCCACTGCTGAGGCCGACCGGCCGTCTAAAGGCCCAGCCATTTCTGTAGCACAGTAATATATCTCCCCAATATATAATATATCTTCCCAACTATTTAGAACCAGTTTATCAATTTATTATTGTTTATTTAGCTGTTTTCCATGTAATGTTAATTATGCATGCTAATTATTATGTGATCATCATTCTGTATATTAATATTTATTAATGGC
>JAVGWN010002568.1:0-10999 GCA_034552555.1 Semaprochilodus insignis
AGGACGGTGGAGAGTGAGAAAGCGAGAGAGGAAGATGGAGAGTGAGAGAGGATGGTTATCTCCGGTGATCACCAGTTAACTATCGGTTATCAACATTATCACTGGTTATTACCAGGTAATTACGGGTAATCATCGGTGATCACCGGTTAATTATCAGTTGTCAGCGGTTACCATTGTTATCACCGAACGAGTTATCACCGAACGAGTTATCACCGGTTATTTATCAGTCATCGTTATAACCCCAAAAATGATACATCAGCGCATCCCTGGCGCACCTGGCGCACCTCCCCTGACATGACATACTGCGCCTCTGGGATAGATGGCCGCTGAGTGGACAGACTGGTCAATAAAGGCTTTGATGTGACGCGACGCTGAGATACATGAACACAGATCTGTAATGAAGCTCCGATTACTGAGACACAAGGAACTGACTCCAAACCTTCAACCGTCAGTCATTCTGACGGCCTCATTCCGGCCTCATATCATCCAACACCCCCCCCTCACTCATCACTCTCTCTCTCTCTCTCTCTCTCTCTCTCTCTTCCCCAATGACTGATGTAATGTTGCTCTCAATAGGATCAGTGTCTGACATAATTCATTCAGATTCAGACAGCGATCCGCCCAATCCCCAGCCATCCTGAACGCCGAGCTACACATGCACGCACACATTACAGGAGAGTAAGAGGATTAGTTATTTTACGGTAAATTAGGAGAACGGAAAAGGATTCACTATGAAAGGCGGGAATAACAACGCAGATAATCACACAAACCTTCAGCTGATCAAGGAACAATCTAGGAATAATGACTCATCTTATTGAGGGAAATGATACATCTGATAGCGGAATACTTTGGAAATAATGACTAAGATGATTGTAGATAGTGCTTTAGCTGATGGAGGAATAATTTAGGAATGACGACTCATCTTATGGAGCGAAATGATTCACCCGATAGAGGAATACTTTAGGAATAATGAATAAGATGATCATGGATAGTGATTTAGCTGATCGAGGAATAATCTAGGAATAATGACGCATCTGATTGAGGAAAATTTTAGGAATAATGACTAAGCTGATTGCGGACAGTGATTCAGCTGATCGAGGAAAAATAGAAATAACGACGCGTCTGATTGTGGGAAATGATTCATCTGAGGAAAACTTCAGAAATAATGACTAAGGTGATCAAGGATAGAGATTCAGCAAATTGAGGAATAATCTCGGAATACTGACGCATCTGATTGAAAGCGATTCATCTGACTGAGGAATACTTTAGGAGTAATGACTAAGCCGATCAAGGATTGTGATTCAGGTGATTGAGGAAAATCATTAAACTGATTCGGAAAAATGGCTCATCTGATGGCACAATGACTAGGATAATGATGAGGATAATGACCAAGTGGATCAAGGCATAATCAAGGAATAACGACACAGCATGCTGCAGACAATAATTCAGACGATCAAGGAATAATCTTGGAACTATGACCATCTGATAATGGAATAATGAAGGAATAATGACTAAGCTGATCTGGAAAAAATGATTCAGCTGATCAAGAAGTATTCTAGGAATACAGACTTGGCAAATCAAGGAATAATGATTCAGATGATCACTACAGTGCTTTAGCTGATTGTGGAATAAAGCAGGATTAATTCATGGAATAACCACTCAGAACCACAGAGATAATGGGTTCATCTGACTGAGAAATAGGATGTAGGAATGTAGGAATAATGACTAATCTGATAAATTATAGTAATCAAGGAATAATCTAGGAAAAAATATTAAACCGATTTGGATTACTTATTATTTGGAGTCGAGGAGAATAAAAGTGATCAAGGAATAATCTGGAAACAATGACTTCGCTGATCAAGGAATAATCCAGGAATAACGACTCATCTGATCAAGTTCAGAGATTCAGCATACTGAGGAATAATTTAGGATGAATGCTTCACTTGATTGTGGAATATCAACTCAGCTGATTGAAGATGAGAATTCAGATGATCAATGGATAATTACTTATCTGACCATGGAATAATCTGAGAAGAATGATTTAGCTGACTGAGGAATAATCCAGGAATAATGACTCATCTGATCAAGTACAGGGATTCATGAATAATTTAGGATTAATGATTCACTTAAACGTGGAATAACAACCAAGATGATTAGGGAATAATAACTTATCTCACCGAGGAATAACAGGAATGACAGTTTAGCTAATTAAGGATACTGAAACCATTCTTTGAAAAGCATTTTCAAACTTTTGTCTGGGAGTAAACACCAGTCTCTCCTCCTCATTAGTTCCAGGAATTCCCTAAAAAGAGGAAAATTCCTCATTATTGGTATTAATTAGAATTGCTGATCCATTGATTCACTTATGGAGCGGAGGGTTCTGCGGAGCAGCTGGCAAGGAGGCAGGATTACTCCACTTCAAACACATGCAGGGTTATTGTTTAACCTTTGAAGAAGTCATATTTCAAAGTAAAAAGGGTGAGAGAGGAAGAGAGAGAGAGAGAGAGAGAGAGAGAGGGAGGGAGGAAGAGAGAGAGAGAGAGAGAGAGAGAGACAGAGAGAGAGAGAGAGAGAGCGAGAGAGAGAGAGAGAGTGAGTGTACAGGAAGAAGGAAGGAAAGAAAGACGGAAGGAGGGCAGTAATCACTGAAGCTTAAAAAACGATGTGTCACCTGTGACAGGTTCACTCAGGTACATCTGTACATCACACAGCAGACTCACACAGGAGCATCCTGCATCCACAAACAGCTGATCAAAGCGATAGTCTGACGGAAACTTCCTGCTGAGAAACACACCGTCAGAACCGTACGGATTAAACCCTGAAGGGCTCGTTCTCTAATGGGAATCGGCTTAACAATGCCTACAAGTATATAAACTCCCCGGAATTCCCTGTGACTGAACCGTACCTAACACCCTGTAACCAGCACCAATAACAGCTGTGACTGGATTGGGCATGTACTGAACCAGTTTCTGGATGTAGCCACATCAATGTTCAGACACTCTTACATCAAAGAATTGGTCAGTTGGTCCAGATTTGGTGGATGCCTTCCCTGGCACAATTCCGAGGAGAATTCCCTGTAGACTTGGATTTTAGCCACTGCTGGTAGACCCGTATGACTGTACGCTGCTTCCATACACCTGCAGATTCAGCTACTTCCTTCACACTATGACCTTTGACACGCCCAAATGCAGTCACTCCTTTTAGCCAATCATTAACATCTGCTCTGGAGCCATTTTCCACACATGGAACGAGACATTCCCTGCACTCTCCCACCTCTTCCCAAACTATGGATCCCGTCACTCACACCCCACAGGTATTTATAGCCCCATCATCCTCGTGCAGCACCATCTGCAGGAGCCTGAAGGTACTACCACCTTAAACACACAAGGGCACTCAAGCTTATATTTAGTACTCGTCGAGTCTAATGACCCACTTACACACTTATGATGAAGTCGTTGTTGGTGTAAAGCAGTGCAATTCACTAAAGTCACACTGGTCTTAAAATCAGCTACACTAGTGTACCTTGGATTGAGTGGCTCTGCAGTGGAGCGGAGCGGGGTTTGCTCCACGTCAGAAAACTCTCCATCCATTCTAGTTCATTCAAAGCAACACGCTGCGTACCGAGTGCTGAGCAAACACTGACAAACAGAACTGCCTCTGTATACGGTACCTAGAACACACCAGGCACCACCGTATAGCCTCCTCTCTCCACTCGTATTGGGAGGCAGTTGTGATTGTGTTTGTGTGTTCATAAATGGGATAAAACTGAACTGTATATTCCGGGCTAAAAGGAATCTGCCAAGGCGGAATGCTTAATGTGACTGCCAGTTTTGTGTCCGACCTCTACGGAGTCACTAACACTTTGTTGTGTGAGCAGGTCCTGCTAGCTCGAGTGATTCGATCATTAGTGCAGCAGCATACATGTGACTCAGTATGTTGGAACCGTTGGGTTTTCATGAGTATAAGTAATACTGGTTTTGATGCATCCTTAATGAGTACCATTAGAGACCACTAGTTTCCTGTAGGACATCTTCCAGTCCCATTAGGAAAGAATCCGAACACATGCTAAATCATTAGAACCCTTTACACTGTGATATCAACTAATCAGGAGAAACTGCAGAGATTAATGAAGAAATATTCACTTTATAAAGATATTTTTTCCAAATCCACACCGCAAAAACAAGAACCCAAACAGGAACCAACTGAACGTCCCGTTCTAATGTTCACCTGCTCGAGAGACAGAACATTTTTATAATCTCCACAAATAACAATTTTATAGTCTTTCTAGTCATTCTATGGCACTCTAAAACCTCTATCTAGGTTAATTAGCTAGGTCACTGGACGTTTAGCTTATTGGCTGAACACTCACATAACTCTTTACTTAGGTGCAGTCATGAGCTAGAGGTTAGGGAACCAGCCTTGTGACCAGAGGGTCGCCGATTCAGCTCCCTGGGCCGACAGGACACAACTTAACTGCCCTTGAACAAAGCACCAAGCATAAACGCTAATAGCATTAGCTTCTCCTAGCTGGTCTCCTGATGTAGTAATGCTCTCTACAGAGTAATAACTCTAAACATATGGATCAGAACATCATCACACCGTCCTAGTTTACACTCTACTGGTGTATGATAGTGCTAGTGGAACTTCATCTTCATATGGAGAGTAAAGGATTCACTAAACTGGGATTAGCTTCAGCTGCTAATGTTAGAAAACACAGAGGATCCTCAGTGAGGCTAATACATCAGCTCTACCTGCTTTAGAAAGCTGGAAAAGGGGAAAAACGGAAGTAAATCCATAATATACTCCGGAATATTTGAGATTACAGCCTCAAACACAACATAATTTGACTGTTATTGCTGCCGTTTTATCTGTTACGTCTGAATGTATTGTAAATTGAGCTAATTCCATGCTAACTAGGTGTGAACTACCCAAGTACAGCCAAGCTTTATGTTTACAAGCATTCAGATTTGGTCTATTGGACTGGTAAACTGGCAAAATGAATGGTTCCTATGATTGCTTTCCAGTAGGGCTATTGCAAATGTGTACAAATTTCCCTCTTGCTCCAAACGTAGCCAATCAGCTGATAACTTTGTATAGACCATCCATAAATAAACAAACAGAAATATATCACATAGCTAAACACAGTAACAACAACAAATACATAATAATACTGAAGGAAAGTTCAATCAATTTTACCAATTGGGGTTAAAAATTCTTCAGTTTAATGCATTTGTGTTCGAGTTATAGTCAAACTGTTTAATATATTTATTCTATAAAAATCAATATACAACATTACATACATATTCACAGTGCATACATTAATAATGGTATATAAAGGCTATAGCCTAGCTATTAGCATCATGGTAACTGCTTGCCATCACAAGCCTCCTTTAAACTGTGTGGAGTTCACATGTGTGGATGTTCAGTATGTCTAATAGAGTTGATTATGTGCTGTCTGGTACTGTATGATACACTGTCATCTATAAACATGGGCTAAAGTACATTAGCATAAAGCTAATAACAGCAGCAGCTAAGCTGAAGCCTGAGTTTTTGTCCATGTTAATGTATAACTGAGGCGAGTGCATGTGATGATTTATAGGCATGCACTTAGCACCGTGCTAGTTGGCACTAACAGTTTCCCTTTAGCATTAGCCTTGTAGCTTCAGAACTAAAGCTAAGGAAGCACACTTTGGATACTACCTGTGTCCCGGCTGACTGAGTACGTTCGGAATAAGGGGCTTAAGTGACCAAATCAAATTTCTGACCAAACTATCACTTTAACAAGGACCACTCAGACACCCGGAACCTAAAGGAGGTATTGGTTTTGAAGCTGACAGTGGAACAGGCCATTAGCCCTGAGTTAGCGTCTCCTCCGCAGTAATGTGTGGGTTTTGATTCATTTAGAAATCACCGAGCTCCATTTAGCTTTGGCTTCGGTTCAGAGCGTCACTGAGGAACAATCAGAGCTAAATATAACACAGGGAGACTGACCGCTCCGCTGCCTACAGCCCAGAGCCAAGAGACGCTGGAGGAGCACAATACACAGACCGGTGTCGTGTACTCGCTACTGAGGGCTGGCGCTCAGCCAAGACAGAGATGGACAAAAGAGGGGAACGCAGTTCGTGTACGCACGAGAGAGAGAGAGAGAGAGAGAGAGAGAGAGAGTGTGTAATGGTACGTACACATTAGCAGAGCGACAGAACAACAGAGCGGCAGAGTGACAGGTCAGAGGGAGAGAGGGAGAGAGAGAGAGAGAGAGAAGATAGAGACAGAGCAAACGAGAGAGGGAGAGCAAGAGAGAGGGAGAAGCAGGGAGAGGGAGAGGGAGAGTGAGAGAGAGATAGAAGACAGAGAGAAAAGAGACAGAGGGAGAAAAAGAAAAGAGAGAAAGAGAAAACAGAGACAGGAGAGAGAGAGGGAAGAGAGAGAGAACAAGAGAGAGAGAGAATAAGAGATGGAGAGAGAGAGAATATGAGAGAGAGAGGAGAGAGGGAGAGGGAGAGAGAGAGAGAGGGAGAGGGGAGAGAGAGAGACAGGGATAGGGAGAGAGAGAGAGAGAGGGAGAGAGGGAGAGAGGGAGAGGGAGAACAGCTCCTGGTCTGGATGATCTGCGCCTGACTAAACGAGTCTGATCAGGTGTTTCCTCTCCGCTCGGCTGCTGTACCATCACAGTCATTCAGTCTGTATCATATGCCAGTCTGTGTTTGGGGGCTGGCCTGGAAATTGAACAGGGCGGGTGCGCCCCTCCCCGAGGCCCCCCGAGGCCCCCCCGCAGCGAAGGGCCTGTGTGTAAGGAAGTGACAGACTCCTGAGTGTGAATAGAGGTGGTTGCCGTGGCGCTGTGGTCTGAAGCAGACGGTAACCGCGGTGACAGACGGCTGGAGTGCAGTAGGCTGACGGTGTGGCATGTGGTGAACAGATACACACACAGAGTGGGACCGGAGCGCGTGCGTGCGTGTGTGTGTGTGTGTGTGTGTGTGTGTGTGTGTGTGAAAGGCCAAAGCGATAGAACACTTCTTCAGAGACCAGCCGCACACAGCAGAAGCCGAAATGTCAAACTCACTACCGCACACACGCCAGGTCAGCGCTGAACTCGTAATGAGGACACACATCTGCGGTAACTTGTGGTGCTTGGTTGTTCCCATTATTGTGACTAACAATAGTCCCCTAGTTCAAGGGTGCTAAAACTTTTTGTCCTGAAGGGCCAAACTGCATTATTTGGTGTTGGGCCGAGAGCTAAGGCTGGATTTGTTATCTCACCAAACTTATAAAGGGAAAAGGGAGTTTTACAGGGGCCCTGAAAGGACCACATAGTATCTGGTGCACACCTGATAGTATCTGGTACTCAGGGAAAAGCATGTGGTGCTCCTCTGATAGTATTTCATGCTCGCCTCATAGTATCTGGTGCTTACCACAAAGTATACGGTGTGCACCTCATAACATTTAGTGCTTACCTGATAGCATCTGGTGCTCACCGCATAGTCTCTGGTGCGCACCGTACAGAATCTGTTGCACACTTGATACTAGTCTGTCTACACCACATAGCATCTAGTGCTCACTTGATAGTATCTGGTACTCATCTGATAGTATTTGGTGCTCACCTGATAGTATCTGTTGCATACCACATAGTATACAGTGCTCATCTGATAGTATTTGGTACCTCGTGAATAGTATCTGGTGCTCACCTGATAGTATTCTGTTGCTCACTTGATAGTATCTGGTGANATAGTATCTGGTGCTCACCTGATAGTATTCTGTTGCTCACTTGATAGTATCTGGTGATCACCTGATAGTATGAGTTGCTCACCACATAGTGTGTGTATATATTTATGTATATGTATCAGATACTTTCAGGTGAGCAACAGATACTATCAGGTGCGGACCAGATACAATCACCAGATTCACCTTTTTTTTTTCTTTTTTTACCAAAAATAAAATACCCTCTTTTTCTCTGCTAAGGCCCGACATCATGACATCATAGGAATTCATGAAAAGTGATTAAGATGCCTCTGATTTAGTCTACCATTATTAAAGGGTTCTGATTATTATTACTGCTGGCAGAACAAAACCTCATAACTCCATTTTTGCCGTTTCTTATTTTCTGAAATAAGCCGGCAGCAGGAAAAGGGCATAGAGCACAGGAAACATCCCAAAGGGGAAAACCCAAGTTGAAGCCAAAAGACGGCCCAACTAGGCAGCCAAGGGGAAGACGGCGAATCCAAAACAACACAAAAGGTCAAAAACACGAAGCAGACAGAACCGAGATCAGAAGGAACCACTCGGTAAGTGCTGGCGATACCTCGCCAAGGGACATGCCTAACTCTGTAGGTGATTAGAATTCCGGAGACAAGGAACGTGAGTGCGGTATGCGATTGGCTGGCGGTGTGCATGTGACAGTGAAGCCACAGAGTGGAGCATTCCGGGGACTGGAGTTTGGGGGAGAATTCTGGTTCCACTGACTGACTATTAAAGGTACGGTGTGTTTTCTGCAATTCTCCTGGAGCCTTACTATGAAGGTGCTTACAATGCATTTATAGAGATACACTATATAGTTATTACACATAGTACTTCTGTAATAACACTATTATTATATATTCAAACCAGGCTCTCTTTCATCTGACCAGCTTTTACAATACATCAAAGAATTGGTCATTTGGTCCAGATTTGGTGGATGCCTTCCCTGGCACAGTTCCGAGGAGAATTCCCTGTAGACTGGGATTTTATCCACTGCTGGTAGACCCGTATGACCATACGCTTCCATACACCTGCAGATTCAGCTACTTCCTTCACACTATGGTCTTTGGCACGCCCAAATGCAGTCACTCCTTTTAGCCAATCATTAACATCTGCTCTGGAGCCATTTTCCACACATGGAACGAGACATTCCCTGCACTGTACCACCTCTTCCCAATCTATGGATCCCGTCACTCACACCCCGCAGGGATTTATAGCTCCATCATCCTCGTGCAGCGCCATCTGCAGGAGCCTGAATGTATTACCACCTTAAACACACAAGGGGACTCATGTTTTGACCTATATGTATATATACACTCAACACACGTCCTGAACGTATATTTACATTATTGGGAATAGAGCAGCATGACACATCAACACCCTGTTCTCACTCCTCACAGGAAGAAAACACATTCATACTCACTCTGTGATCGTCTCTTCAAACAGGTCTGAACAGAAGAAACAAGAGTAATAACAGCCAGATCATACGTTCCATTCGTATATCCCACAGAGGCTCACTGCGTATATACCAACATACACACTGCACTGATCAGGTTCACTCCCAGCTGAAATCACACCCTCTCCCCAAAACACACATCTCATCTTCTCTCTCTCTCTCTCTCTCTCTCTCTCTCTCGCAAACACACACACAAACGCACGCACACACACACACACACACACACACACACACACTTACATACTTACACACATACATACATGCGCACACACGCGTTCCATTCATGTCCTGGAAAATTATCCAAACCTTAGCCAGAGCTACTACTACCCCAATCCTAACCTTACCCTGACCACCAGCTTGTGGTCCCCACTAGGGTGAGAGGTCCCCACAACGTGAATATATGACCAGGTTCATATATTGAGGGCCCCACAATGTGGTATAAACCTGGTGTACACACACACAGCATACCCCAGTACACTCCATAGCACACTCCACTATGTAGCACAATCCGACACACTCCATAACACAACCCGATACGCACCATAACAAACTCCACTATGTAGCACAACCCGACACACTCCATAACACACTCCGTTATGAGGCACACTCCAGTCTTTAGCACACCCTGACACACTCCATAGCACACTCCATTTTGTAGCAGACTCAGACACGGTCCGTAATACACTTTACTCTGTAGCACACTCTGACACACTCCATAAAACACTCCACTCAATAGCATACACCAACACACTCCATAGCACACTCCATTCTGTAGCACACTCTGACACACTCCATAAAACACTCCACTCAATAGCATACACCAACACACTCCATAGCACACTCCATTCTGTAGCACACTCCAACTCCCTGTGTAACACAACACACTGAGCACAGCATGACACTGTGACACATTCATAACACATTCTGTACCTACTCCGTAACACCAGCGTCAGTACGAGAGCTTTAAAGTTCCAGTTCTAGAGCAGAAACTAAAATCTACACCGCCAGAGAGGGTGTTCAATTTAGCAGTTTGCGGTCATTACCAAAACCTTTCCCTGAGAAAGCTCTGCTGCTGTGTGCGTGTGCGTGTGTGTGTGTGTTTGTGTGTGTGCATGTGCATGCGGGAGTGCATGATGCACACTGGGGGTTTCCCTCCAAACGGGTTCCATGGTGTGTTTCTCCTTCAGAGCCACTTTATGGAGCAGAAAGAGAGAAAAATATTCTGCAGGAGCCATAACACACACCAAGGCCGACATACACACCGGGACCACCGAGAGACCATTCAGAGGGGGATTTTGTGTGTGTGTGTGATTGAATAGCCTTCAGTCACGAGTCCTTTCTCTCTCTCTCTCTCTCTCTGTAACGCCCACTCACTTCTAACGGCTCAGAGGTTCACCCAAGGTCCCGTCTGTCATACACACACACACAGAAACCCACACACACACACACACACACACTTCTGATCTGAGTAGAATGTCGTCCTTTTCCTGTGTCGTAGATCTTTAATCATAGAAATGCACTGCATTAATAATCTATCTATCTATCTATCTATCTATCTATCTATCTATCTATCTGTCTGTCTCTGTCCCTCTACCTATCTATCTATCTATCTATCTATCTATCTATCTATCTATGTATCTATCTATCTATCTGTCTGTCTGTCTGTCCCTCTACCTACCTATCTATCTATCTATCTATCTATCTATCTATCTATCTGTCTGTCTGTCTGTCTGTCTGTCTGTCTGTCTGTCTGTCTATCTGTCTATCTATTAATTCAGTAATCAAGGGTGGGGCTAAACTGCTGTAGGC